>OY821517.1:20849981-20949981 GCA_963682025.1 Cordilura impudica
TACTTGACAAGTTAGTACCAGCTTAAATCATTAAAATTTAACTGGTAACGATTGGCTTAAAAGATTTTTGAAATTATAATGCTCAAGGTTAAACGATTAATGAAGGTGTTCTTAAGATGTTAACCTTAAGACGATAAACATAAATTTAAATGTAATTTTTAAGGAAGTATTCTCCTGGAGGGATTCAAACTTCAGTATTCCATTTTTTATCACCTAGTTGCAACTCGACCAGATATAATTACATAAAAAATAATTACTTAGAATTATTTTTATATTAGCCGAATAACAGTTTATGTTCCGAAATTGACTGAGAATCGCTATTAAGTTATCGCTTTTTGCTTTTGAAATCTATTGTATTAATAGGATAGGTGATTTCTTGTGACCGATGTCTTGTTCTTCCGTATTATACCGATGTTGACCAAACATATTTTATATGAGAGGTATTTCTATTTAGCCGTTTTGCAGATATACAGATTTTAAATTTTTTTCCTTTCGTTTAAGTTAATTCCATTTAAAATTGCTACTTACACATACATAAAATTATACAATGCAATGTGTGTGTTTGTTAAATTTGTTAATGTGTTTCTAATAAAAATGAGTTTGTTTTTTGTGTTGATTTGCTATAATTGATTAGCATACCTTAAGGGTCTTTGTTTAATGAAAAAATAAAATTTCCTAGAATTTGCACTCGAATTTCCAGGGCTGGAATCTGCTTGTTAATTTAAATAGCTTTGTGTGTTTCATTTAAAATCTTTGTGTTAGATTTTTCTTTTTAACATAGACATTATACAGTGGAATTTCGATCTAACGAGAGTTGACTGCCTTACTGTTCGTTAAGATCGAATTCGTTAAATAGAGAACACTGTATTAGTTGCACATAAATTCATACACTTTTTTATTTGTTCTTTTTTTACAGATGAAAATAACGGGACAAATGATAACACACAAACATTAATTTATAGATACATACAAAACAAAACAAGTTTTTTTCGTTTTTATTACATTTTATTATTTTACAATTTATAATTTTTATTTCCATTATTTTGAATTTGAAATAATATAAAAATTTTATAGTGCGTTAGCTGTTACTTGAACCACAAAACATATTACTAAAAGGCCGGAACACTACCCACGAGCCTACACCGCACTTGTTGTTTGGTAGCATGTTTTAAGTTGTTAAGTAATATGTATAAAATCTGTAAACTATTTAATATTATGATGATTTATAAATTTTACAAAATTCTTATTTTAATTTTTCCTCAAACACATTAGTTTGTTTCATCTGCAATGATATAAACTTTTATATCTTTATAAATTATGAATTTCTTTTACAATTTAAATAAATTTCAATTATCTTAACATTTTTCTCGTAAATTGGGAACAAAAACCATTGAAAGTATATAAAAGGGAAAGACTTGGTCTCAGCCAATCATTGAAAATATATAAAATAGAGAGATCTGGTCTCATCAACACGGATTTCGGATCCAATTTTCAGCAACATGTCTATAGCCATCTTTTCCCTCTAGCATTTTCAGTTTTTATGCGACCAAATTGAGGTTTGCACATTCTCTCTTACATATGGTCCTTGGTAATTTGTATAGGAACTAGGTATCAACATGTACCGGATCTTAGCAATTTCAATAGCATTGATCCTATGTTTCATTAAAATATATACATATTTGCGATTTGTAGTTTAATTTAAAGATCTACATTGATACACCGACCGCCAGACGCACAGATGGACTAACGGAAGGCATTCGCTAAATTGACTAAGAAATCGATAGGTTTAATAAAAGATGGGTTTTAGTCAATATTTTTGGTAGTTACAAACATCACTACAAAGTCTTTATACCCTGACCACATAGCGGTATATATAATATTAATAGGCAAGGCGATTTCTTGTTACCGATGCTAGTGTGTCAGTTTCAATCCTATTTTGACCAAACATCATTTCACATGAAGGAAAGAGCTTCAAGTTCTATTGTTGAGCTCCTGGACCGTGTGCAAAGGAGGGCGTTGATGCCCATCTATGACAGTAGGTTATCCAATTCTACTGACTCAATGGAACATCGTCGGAATGTGGGTTGTGTATCACTGTTCTATAGATACTACTATGGGAAATGTTCTTCTAAGATTAGCGAACTTATTCAAAGTGCCCGAGTTTCGGTTCGCTCTACCCGCTTCTGTAGTAGATCACATCCGTTTGTAGTTTATTGTCCAGTTGACCGCACAACTCATTACAGGGAGAATTCGTTTATCAGTCAAACTAGCCGTATGTGGAATAAACTCCCCGCAGAGGTCTTTCCTGACAGTTATAATCTAATAAAATTTAAGTCAAATATCCGCAAACACTACTCCCTCTTTCCTCCTTCCCATAACCTATTTTCCTGAGATCAACACAATGCACTGCATCTGTAGAAGGCTTCCCCTGAGTGTTGGTTAATAAATAAAAAAAAGATGTTTCTGTTACTGCTTTTGGGCTATGATGGTCAGCTTATAAGTTTTAAATAAAATAAATTAAAACAAAATTTATTTCATCTCTACTCTACGTTTCTGTGATATTAGTCGTGAAGTTTAAAACTGTGATTTTTTTATATTTATTTTGATTATTTATATTTATTTATTTATTTAATTTTATTAAATTTGTGTCGTGATGTCCAGTTTTTTATCTTTAAATATATTAAATAATAATAACCTGACAATATAAGTTTGGATTAATCAAATTAATAATAAAACAAATTTTTATACACTCCTGATGAAGTTGAAAAACTGTCAACGGAACGTAGAGTGGAGATGAAATAAACTTTGTTTTAATTTATTTTATTTAAAACTTATAAGCTGACCATCATAGCCCAAAAGAAGTAAAATAAACTCAAAATAACTGGTCATAAAACAATTTAATAAAAAGGTGTTTATTTTGAGCTGTCACCAGATTTACAGATTTTTAAATTTTTACAGTTTTTTGGATTTACATTCATTTAAAGTTGCTACTAACACATACATAAAATTAACCAATGCTATGTGTATGTTTATTAAATTTGTTAATGTGTTGGTAATAATAATAGACTTGAATATACACCAATAAATAATACTATTGAAAAATTATTGAATTTTGAATTGGATAAAATTGATTAGAATATTTTTAGGGTCTTTATTTAGTGAAAATATAAAATTTCCTAGAATTTGCACTCGAATTTCGAGGGCTGGAATCTGCCAGTAGGTTATAAAAAGTGTTATATGTAAATAAGATAGAAGAGTCTGATAATAATCACATTTTCTTTAAGAGACACCATAGAGATCAAAATATTATTCACCCATTTTTTTGGTATCTCTTAACTTTTTTATTTCAACAACCACATCCAACGGTACAGATGTTCATAAGAAATTTGATATTAAACAAGAGTGACAACTGAATCAACTCAAAAGAGTTTTTCGCCTCAAAATTTTTTGAACTTCAATATTTTTTTTTTTTAATATTTAAAAAAAGTCAATTCGGGAATTTAAACGTTCAGAAAGAAATTGTACATCTAAATTCAAGAAAATTTATTTGTTTATTTCAATTTATTTTCAACAGATGCCTTTGAATCAAAAATTGTATTAACCTCAATTTTTTTCTAGGGCAGCCTTTCTTATCTAATATTTTCTTTACATCCATTTTAGGGATTTAAACGTTCATAAGGAATATTAAAAAAAAAAACCTGGAAAATATGTAACGGACCACTTTACATAGTTAATTAGAAACAGCTGCTAATCGTCATATTCTTCACAACGAAAATTGTATTATTGCAAGTTTTAAATTTCCCACCCAGCGATTTTTTGTACCTTAAATATTATATAACTTCTATTTTGTTTTCCCTTATTAAATTTTTCTTATAATCAAATTTAATTCAACAAAAATTTGCAGTATGCAGTATGTCCAGTATTTAGCATTTTTAACCAAGTTCAGCAGTTTGCACCATATAAAAAAATATTTTTACTACAGCTTTTCAGATGTAGAATTTCGAAATTCCTTAGATAAAATCTACAATTAACACAATTGCAATCTACAACAAGTAAGAAAATTATAGTCGGTCTAGACCGACTATACGATACCCTATACCGTGCGTTTAGATACCCTATCTCTTAGGCCCAACTAACTGGATATAGAAAATAAGCATAAACTAAATTTGAGTGGGATTTTTATTAATTTTTTCGGCTGCAGATATGAAAAAGTTCATATCGGATGCTATATCTATATGGGGACTAGGCCCAAGAATGGACCGATCCTGACCATGTTTGGTAAAGTCTCTTGTATTTTGCAAAAATATATACAAACAAAATTTGAGAAGAATCAGTGCAATATTTTTGTTTTTTGATAGATTTAAGTGAAGATCGGGAAGCAGCTCTATATGGGGCCTATGACTTAGAGTTGTCCAATAGGGATCATTTTGGACTACTGATTAATGGATGTAATATATACATATAAACACAAATTGACTAAGATTTGTAAGACAATTTGGATCTTATGGTAATATATGTTGATTTCATAGGGGTCATTTGTATGGGGGCTAGGTCTGAACATGGACCGATTCTCACCAATTTCAACAGCGTTCATCCCATGGCCGATAAAAGATCAAATACCAAATTTCGTCAAAAATTTGCGACCTGCAGTTTGATTACAAACTTTACATGGACACACAGACGGACGGACGGACGGACATCGTTAAATCGAATAAGATAGTGATTCTGATTCGATCGGTATAATTAAAGATGGGTGTAGGTCAAATATTTTTGGTTGTTACAAACAGCAGCACAAAGTCATTATACCCAAACCACATAGTGGTATAGGGTATAATAACGCTATACAACAGGCATTCTAGGGATGAGAAATTCAAGGCCAGAGTGAAAGTACTACGCCAATATAGTAAAAGCGCCAAAGGGATTGGTGTTTTCAGACCAAACTTTTTTTTTGGAGCTTTGTATATTTTTTCCTTATCTTTATCAAGTTGGACTAATTTTATCGAATGAAATCTTCAAAAGATTTTATTTTTTTCCCTTTTTTAATCAAAAAATTTAAATTTTTCTCTTTTTTAATATTCAGGACATAATTGGACTAATTTTATGGAATGAAATCATCACAAAATTTAATTTTTTTCCCCTTTTTTTAATCAATTATATGGACAAAGAAGTAACATATTCAGGACATATATTATTATTTGTTAGTAGAGAAGAAAATATATACAGTCCAAAAATATTAGAATTTAGAATTTCTTTCAATAAAAGTTCTTTATAGCCACAATTTATTAACTTTTTTTATATTAACTTCAATATTTATTGTCTCAAAAATAAGTGATACAAAACTAAATTAAAAAAAATTGTTTTCTTATAGTATAAGTAAAAAAACAAATAGATTGTTGTGAACACTTTTGTGAGTTTGTTAACATTGGCTAAAGTTAATTTAAAAAAAATTTATTTTAGTAGTTAATATGACCGACCACCTTTCATAAAATTAACTTACCCGTTTTGGAACATTCGGCATTCGCCACTGCCCAAAGCTCCACCAGATTTTGCAGAACTGAACTTCTCGTTGTAATTATCTTTTTTAGGATATTCCATAAATTTTCTATTGGATTGAAGTCCGGGGATTATGGTGGCCACCCCACACACTTAACATTATTCTCCTGAAGCCACTCAACGGTCACCTTGGCTTTATGCTTGGGATCATTATCCTGCATAAAAAGTGTGTCACCTGCTAACAACTTCGAGGCTAGGCGAGTTGGAATCTCTAAAAATTTCAGTATAATATTCTGCCTCAAGCTCTACAAGTGGCCGATTCCGCCCTTCCTGTATGGTGTAGGTGAGCCCTCAGCTCAGAGTGTTCAGTGAGGCTGCCCATTACCCAATTAAGTTCTCCTCTACTCAGATTAAAGATTTCCCTGGTCTTCGTAGTGTTCGTAGTACCCCATAATATCTTTGTAACCTTACACACGTCAGTCTCTTCCCAAATTGATACTTCCGAACTTTTCGCCCAGTCTGCCTGTTTCAATTTGAGAGACTTAAAAGGTATTGGGTTTTCCAAATTGACCTTTCCAGGAAGAACCCCTCCTGGCCAGTTCGTCAGCAATCTAGTTTCCCATTATACCACTGTGTCCTTGGATCCGAACGATTTCAAGTCTGCCTCATCTGGAGAAGTTTGCAATCTCCTCCTCACTCTCGAGGATAGTCCTTGATCTAGTTTTGTCCGCGGATATCGATATGGTAGCCGCTAGATTATCTGTAAAGATTTTCACGTCCCCAGGACTTGGGAATCCCGGTCGTTAATAGACCTTATACATTCCGTTATCGCGACCAATTTAGCCTGAAAGACAGAGTTGTGGTCCGAAAGATAGAGGTATATTCCTGTAGAGAGGTCCTCATCATTGAAACCTATGCCAGTCTTACCCAGCAGAGTATATGCGTCCGTATAGTAGTGTGACCCTGGAAGGTTTTATAGAATATTCCCGTTAATCCAAATTTCCCTGTCTGTTATCTGTATACTGCAGGGTATATCTGTTGTCACTTCCATGATTCTATCACAGCTAATATCCACTGTATTGGGTCCCGTAATTTGGTCTAAAATGTCTGGTATCTGGTCATGTGGCCGGTGAAATATTCCTCTGTTACCCTTAATCGTAACATGGGCAGAGCTGGCTCATGTTTAATTCTAATCTCCATTGAGTGTATAGATAGAATATTTTCTAAAGCCCCCGAGCATGTAGTCCGTATTCTAATCTCGTATTAATCCCTATGCAACAGAGGCGCTGTATCTTTTGGAAAGGTTTAATGTAGCATTTCCTGTTCACTTAGGTCCATATGACTATGGATGCATAGGTTAGAATAGGTCTTATGACGCTTGTGTGTAGCCAATGTGTCACCCTCGGGTTTAAACCCCATTTTGAGCCTATATTTCTGCTGCAAATGGCACATACATAATGAGACTTCGCAATCCTGCTCTCAATATGGTTTTCCCAAGTGAGCTTTTCATCGAGAATTACCGCAAGGTATTTCACCCTTTGTGTGATTCTAATCGTTTTACCCTGGAATTGACGTTCATCAAAGTCGATTATTCTCGTCTTCCTAGTAAAGAGGCATATTTCAGTTTTCTCTGGGTTCACATCCGATGCATAAATTTCCTCCTACATAAATTTCTAGGATCTTTCCCCCTTAACAGTAGCGCTACGTCATCTGCGTAGCAGACAGGTTGGAAACCATTATTGGCTAGAATTCTTAACAGACTGTTTATAGTGGTCACCGAGAGAAGGAGGGCATAAAATTCCCCCTTGAAGTGTCCCACAACAAATCTTGTCTCTTATTCTAATGCCACCAACCTCGCAACTTATACATCTATCCCTTGCATGTGAATGATCCAGGTTTTGATATCCCGGTCAATGTCGAGTCTTTCTAGGAATTGGAGTAGCATATTGGTTGATACATTGTGAAAAGCTCCTTCTATATCAATAAATATAGCTAGGGTGAAGATTTTTAGACCAAAAGATCTTTCAGTGTGGTGAACTACTTCATGACGCGCAGTTTTGACTTAGCGTCCCTTTAGATAAACTTCCGAAACTCATTCGGGATTTGAGATATAACCATGTTATCGACCATTCGCTCTATGGTTTTCTGGAAGGATGTAAGACTTATCGGTCGATAGGCTTTTGGGGTCGCGCAGCTCTCCTTTCCTGGCTTTGGTATGAAGACCACTTTGGCCTCCTGCCATGCCCTTGGTGTGTACGCAAGTTTTAGGCTAGCAAAGAATATGCCAGACTACTGCCAATCAAGTTCCCGCTCTTTTGTAAAAGAGCAGGAACGATTTTATCTGGGCCTGCTGCCTTAATGCGGGCAAAACTTTGTGTTGCCTTAATTACCACATTTTCGGTTATTCTATCATTTCTTTCCTCCCAATATTGTTCCTGATTAGGCCCTTCATATTGTTCCCCATCGGATCGCGTCTGCTGTTCCACCAATTTCTGTGTTCCTCTTCGACCCATGTCCTTCGGTAAGAAAGTGCATCAATATTCATGAGAACAGTGCTATTGATTCCGCCGAATCCCATCCTTACCGACTAGATTTTCAGGCTGTGGTTGGGTTTTCGATAAGAATTTGTTGATTTTCGAGACGTCATTAATGCTATCAACCTGTTCACAGAAAAGTTTCCAGGAGTTGCGGTTGGCAATTCGAATCTTTTTGTTGTAGTCCTTGAGTTTGTCATGGTAGTCATCCCAGTATACTACTAATCTATAGGAGTAGTTAGACGGGCTATTAGATTTCTCCTAAATTTTGACCAATCCGTTTTAGCATTCCGAGAAGGAATGCTCGCTAGAGACATGCCAATCTTGGATATCGTCGCCTAGATTTTTTGAACATATTCAAATATCTAAAACCTCTTCCCTTAATCTGTTAACAAAGGTTGCAGTGTTCCCAGTATTAAGGGTAAAAAAAGTTATTTTCATTAAGAAATTCATATAAAGCATCTCCCCTTTGGTTACAGTTCGAACTACCCCACGCTATATGGTGAGAGTTCGCATCGCACCCTATGAGAATTTCCTTACCTGTTGTTAGCTAGCTCTCCTGACCATCTCTTCCAGCTCCGGCAAAATATGATTAGTTTTAAATTGTTTTGACGTTTTGTATTTAATGCAACAACACGGAAGGCACAATACAAGTGTTTTTCAAAGAGTGACGCTGAACATACGTTACTATTATACCAAGAAACATAAAAGAATGACATAAACTAATGTGCCATTTATTGAGCACTTTATAATTATTATAATAAAAAATATATATATTTTATGAACATTTTTGGAAGTCACTGTACGTATGAGTGATATATTTAATATTAAACCAAACATACGGCAACATATTTTTTTATATTTTATACGTGGCAATATTAATCAAAATTATTTATTCAAGCCTTAGCAGCAGTTTTGCTTAAGAATGAAATGCGGAACCATCAATGCTTCTTGGCTTATAACTGAAAAAGTAGGAAAACAAACATTAAGTTAGCGGAAAAATATAAAAGGTCATAACAAAGTATGGCCTGAGAACGCCAAACGCTTTGGAGATTTTATTAAACTGGCCTAGAACTTTCAACCTGATCGCGAAGCTCTTCCACAGTGCAATATGGGCGTCACAGCTCAATATGGAGAATTAACAAAAATTTTTTGGAGCTTGTATATTTTACTGCAATCTAGACCATAACTTTACAAACTAAAAATTTAATGTTTTTCCCCATATAATTAATTAAAAAAAAAAAAAATACGTATTCAAGGACAAAAACTGAAACAGCTGGCACCCAGATATGGTGCTTAAAAGTTTCCAACACAACTAAAAAAAAAACCCGAAATTAAGCTTGGAACAAATGACAAGAGAAAGCTAAATATAGAAAAACAAAACCTTGTGAACTATTTACTATACAGAGTAATGAAAAGACCAAGGACATTACAGTTATTCAACCTAAATCCTAGAAAAGATATAAAGAGAAAAAACATAGAGAAACATTAATCAAACTCATTCAAGTGTAAGTCTTTCTAAGGGCAGAGTATACATGCAAGAAGAGTTACTAATATAATTTTTTTTATTTTATTTGAATCTATTTGCTTGGTTAAGTGTTTGTTTTATTGCAATATACTAAATAAAATCTGTTACCAAAGTTAAATGGAGCTCATTTAAATCCAAGAATATTGAATAACACATACACACAGCACTCATGTACGAGCATTAGGGTAACATCTAAAAAGTAAAATCATTGATAAAAACGTCTTGCAAAGTTAGAGACATCGTTGTGATCTTCAGATCAAATCTATAGCAATCTTATCTGAAAGATAAATCGATACCTCCCTAATATACATCTAGACTTCTTAATATAGATTTGATTTTATAAAGACTCATACATATATATTTGATAGATATGTGTATTTGTATGTGTCTGTGCTATTTAAAAGCATATACACATAAGGAAAGAAAACTGTGCCTGTGTTTGTAGTTGATAAGAGATTATGTTTACAGTATGTGTTATAAAAATAGGCGTTAAAAATACATTAAAAAACTTTTCTAATAATAAAGTTATTTATAAAGTACATAAGAGTACCCTAAATACATAAGTCTCTGTATTAAAAAAACATATATGAGAAAACTTAAAATAATGTTTTTAAATTCATTTATCTAACAAATTTACCAACTGTTGTGTACAAGTATTTTTTTAAAACAAGGTAGAGATTCAAAATTCACCATGCTGGGGGACTTAATAGAAATGCAAGTATATGCATTGGGTTTAGATTCTTTAAGACTTCCGCAAGAAATTTGAACCCATAACTACATAGTTTTATTCGAAATTTAACTAAGATTTTGTGAAATAACTGGAAAACCTTGATTCAAGCAATAGCCATAACATCGTCACATACATGATAAAGATTGTCCACGTCTAGGATACCTAGAGTTACACTACGAAATTCCCTTTTATTTTAGCTAATGATTAATCTGAAAGCTAAATGCAAATCTAGCTTCTATCTAGGTCATGAATTCTTCAAAAATCTGAGTTACTTGGGTAATGTTTCTCTTGATGTGTAAAATTTTTGACCTCATTGTGATTTATGGGCTTCCGGTTGAAATAATTAGAAAAATTAAAAGCTCAGCTCTGTATGCCAGAATATTTGCTTGATATGTCAGGCGGGTTTATACCAAACTTATAAAGCTGATATATTTTGTTATTATTTTTATCTACATTTCAACAGGCTTTCACGAATGTTTCTCCAACCAATTAGTTTTAATTCAAATATTGACACAAAAACATTTCCCCGTAACCAATATTTAGGTTGGCAAAATATGGCGGATTCTTGCAGAATGATATTTTGATAAATTGAGCCAAATCGGACAATGCATTCTGGACGCGCATTGAGTTCAAATTTCAAATATGCATTTATATGTAAAAATTATCAAAAAAAAAAAATCTTTTTTCACAAAAATTATGATATTAATAATTGGTTTCAATTAAATGAACTAATAAACCGTAATCTAGAGTAATTTATCTTTCTAAAAAAATAACAAAATCTATTATCGGTTGAAAAACAGCCAAGTTATATCAAGTTGCCCAGGCAATAAATGCTCCGCAGACCACTTGATTAAGAAAAATCGAGCTCATATTTTCAAAGACATTGATATACTCTACAACAACAACATTTTTTCATTCTACTGATCCCATCATGATCTTAAGTAAAGTATTTTGCATCTCGCCTATTGCCATGCCGTTCGGTACGTATTTTTTAGCGCTATTTCAAAATCTCAAACAATATGTTAAAGAAATTTACCGAAATCAACGATTCGACATTAAGGTCTTATTAACAAAAGATATGTGATAAAAAATGCCAATAATTTTAGGTATCCTGTCC
The DNA here is from genome assembly GCA_963682025.1 of Cordilura impudica. Lineage (NCBI taxonomy): Eukaryota > Metazoa > Arthropoda > Insecta > Diptera > Scathophagidae > Cordilura > Cordilura impudica. Next base: position 20,861,384 of record OY821517.1, read on the forward strand.
TTAATTTGGCGTGGACAGCGTTTTTATTTCAGCGGATTTGGAGAAATATTTTATTTTTCATACTTTTTCAACTTTAGGCTAAACCTTTTTGTTGTTTTCATATTTCAAATATCTTTTATAAAAATATTATACTACTTGATATAAGCTCTCAATCTTACAAATTAAGGTTATTACTATTAACTGTCCCTCTTTAAGGTCAAAAGTCAAATTTAAGAAGATTTACATATTTTTAAAACAAAATACCGAAATAATATATATTTGTTGAATGATTTCGATAAAACTTGCTGATATTTTAATAATTCCAAAAAATAATATTCTGCACTTATTTTCTGAAATTAACCCATGGGGCACTCTTGATGTCAAATTGACTCTTTATGAAACTCTATAAATATTTTCTTCATCAGGATTTTTTTTAAATAGACGAGATGGAAAGTACTTTACACAAGATCTTTTTAGGACCAGCAAAATGTAAAAATGTTGTTATTTCTATGTCTTTAAAAATATAAGCTCGATTTTCTTAATCAAGTGGTCTGCGACGCATTCATTGCCTAGGGAACTTAATATAACTTGGCCGTTTTTCAACCGATAATAGACTTTGTTATTTTATCAGAAAGATAATTTTCTCTAGATTACGGTTTTTTAATTAATTTAATTGAAACGCAAAAACGAATATCTAAATATTTGTTAAAAGTTATTTATTCTTTTTGATAATTTTTACATATAAATGCGTATTTGAATATTGAACTCAATGCGCGTCCAGAAAGCATTGTCCGATTTGGCTCAAATTGGATCCAGTGTCATAATAATCTGGCTCGCACACCTCAAAATTCGACCAAACATTTTTTTTTCTTCATATAAACCACTGTCACCCTATTGCACATCTTTCATTCTATGGCTGATAAAAGCTTATATGCTAATTTCATTAAAATATATTCATATTTGCGACCTGAAGTTTGGTTAGAAAGATTGCGTGGACACACAGATGGGCGAACGGAGAGACAGATAGATGGACGCCGCACTGTTGACCACATTTTGAGATGGCGGCCAAAAATCATTTTTTAATGGTTAGCGATTTTGAAGTTATGGTATTCATTTGAAAGTAAATACCAGTGAACCTCGGGAGCCAAAAAATTGTGAATCTATTTCAACTATACCACAGCGAACAGGGTCTTCGAAAATGGACTTTCTAGGTATTTTGCTAAAATTAAAAATTTCTTTGTAAATTTCGATTTTTAAATGACTGTAAATTTTTTATTTTAAACGATTTTAAAGCAAAATTAATTTTGTATGATTCTAAAACTTATAGGCTATTAATGTTAGAAATATAAAGTCACTGAGTTGTTTAGAAATTTAAAAAGGAAAATTTTTTGAAAAGGTCAAAATTTCCCGAAAATCTCCTACATAATAGAGCATAACTCTTGCCCATCAAAAGCCATAAAAAAAACTTGCACTTTTCTGTAGTCCGAACCCTCCCCTACACTTTTGTATTATGTACTCGCCCGTTTCTGCTCGTGTGCACCAAAACAACTTTTCTGACCCACAGTCAGATATTTTGTGCAAAATTTATGAATACAAAAGTTTTCCACTATGTGGTTAGGGTACCATGAGTTTGCCCTGATGTTTGCAACTACTGAAAATATTGGACCAATACCCAACGTTAATTATACGGATCGACCCAAAATGATCATTGTTTTTTATACTGACAGAAAAAGGAAACGGTAGAGTTGACACGAGTTGTTATATACTTATAAGAAGGGATTGAGACATAATGAGCTCAATTGTTAAATTATATTAATAGGTAAAATAATTTGTTAGTTTGACACGTACATTTAAATAGGTATTTTTCAAAACCATTAAAAGTCGGAACTTGAGTTATATAGTTTAAATACCTGCTAAAATGGGAAAAAATTTTAATAACAGGTAAGTGGTAAAAAAAACTATTGCGCTACACTCTTTAGGGAGATCTCGCTGACATATTTTCTTCAACAAAAAGATGTAGACGATATAATTTTGCACATGCTGAGCAACCATTTCTTAAGGAATTGTAACCTGTAGGAAATTAAATACACAAAGAAAAAACTACAACTTTTGCATCAAATTGCAGCAAAAAACGGTACATTGAATGCTCTCATAGCAAGGCAAAGATGTACAAACGTCACCAAGACTGGTTATTAAAGGAACTTATTTTTGAGAGTTCACATACAACTGCCAATGAAAGTGGAAAAAGGGTCGACCAGCAAAACTAACAGATAGATATAGTGAAAGATCACGAAGTCGCAAGCTGGAGAACATCAATGAAGAAATTTCTCAAGGAATTGTTAAGGATTCATTTTTGCACCAAATTCCAAAATAAGAAAAATAAAATTGAAATATTTGAAAAAATAGTAGAAGAAAAACATTCCTACGCAAGAAAAATGTCCAGATGTTGCACTAATGAAGACCTTATCAATATTTTGTTGTGCACTTCAGATCCATCCAGATCCAGATCGCCAAGATGGAAATCTACCTCCATTGAATTAGACGAAGAAGCTAAACAGCTTCTAGAAGATGAAAATCAAGGCTATTTAGAAGAAATCTATATATATAAAATTCATTTTCTGTTTGTTTGTTTGTTTGTTTATTTGTTTGTTTGTTTGTTTGACCGCTATACAAATTTTTATTTTTCAACGGATTCTCCTGAAGTTTTGTACACACGATCTCTATACTCCAGGAAAGGTCGCCATATACTTTTTACCGGCCACGCCTACTTTTACGCCCACTTTTTATATACAATTCATTTTCTGTTTTTTTCATATTTGTTCACTATACACATTTTTATTTGTTAACAGATTTCTCTGAAATTTGGTACACACGATCCCTGTACTCCAGCTAAGGTCACCATGTACTACTTTTTATCGACCACGCCTACTTTTACGCCCACTTTTTATATACAATTCATTTTCTGTTTTTGGTATATTTGTTCGCTACACAAATTATTATTTTTCAACGGATTTCTCTGAATTTTGCTAAACACGATCTCCGTACTACAGGAAAGGTTGTCATATGATTCTTACCTGCCACGCCTACTTCTGCGCTCACTTTTTGTCTACAATTCATTTTCTGTTTTTTGGTATATTTGTTCGCTATTCAAATTTTTGTTTTTCAACGCATTTCTCTGAAATTTGGTACACACGATCTTTGTACCCCAGGCCAGGTCACCGTGTGATTCTTGCGGCCACACCTACTTTTACGCCCACTTTTGTGTACAATTCGTTTTCGGTTTTTTGGTATATTTGTTCGCTATACAAATTTTTATTTTTCAACCGATTTCTCTGAAATTTGGTAAACACGATCTCTCTGCTCCAGGGAAGGTCGACATATTCTTCGTACCGGTCACGCCTACTATGACGCCCACTTTTTGTATACAATTCGTTTTCTGTTTTTTTGGTATATTTTTTCGCTATACAAATTTTTATTTTTCAACCGATTTCTCTGAAATTTGGTAAACACGATCCCTCTGCTCCAGGGAAGGTCGACATATTCTTCTCACCGGTCACGCCTACTATGACGCCCACTTTTAGTATACAATTCACATTCTGTTTTTTGGTACATTTGTTCGCTGCACAATTTTTTTTTAAACGGATTTCTCTGAAATTTGCTACACACGATCTCTGTACTCCAGAGAGGTCGCCATATGATTCTTGCCGGCCACGCCTACTTCTACGCCCACTTTTTATACAAAATTAATTTTCTGTTTTTTGGTATATTTGTTCACTATAGAAATTTTTATTTTGCAAAGGATGTCTAAAATTTGGTCACACGATTTCTATAATACAGGGAATGTCACCATATGCTTTTTACAGGCCATGCCTATATAAAACTTATTTTTTTCCTTTTATTTGTTTCTTTATTTGATTGCTATACATACTTTTATTTTTCAATGGCTTTCTCCGAAATTTAGACCATATGCCAGGGAAGGTTGACATATGATTTTTACCGGCCACGCCTACTTTTACGCCCAATTTTCATATAAAATTCATATTTTGTTGTATGGTATATTTCTTCCCTATACAAATTTGTACTTTTCAACGGATTTCTCTGAAATTTTGTTAACACGAAAATAACTACACGGTAAACAAATTCCCCAAACTAAAAAAAAGGTACCCAAAAGAAATGAACAAATTCCCCATTTTTTTTTTAATCGAAATAAAAAATGAACTTACTCCCCAAATTCATTCTTAAATTTTTACATATTTTTATTTAATGAATTTTGTTAAACATTTATTTTAGTGAACATTTGCATACTGCTCTCAATATATGTCCTACAATAGATGCATTTAAAATGAGTATTCTTTTCAATAGCCTCATTTCGTTACGCGGAAGCTACGCGCACGGGGAATACAGCTTAGCTAGAATATCGGAATGATCTGAAAAATATATTTTGACAATTAAAATAAGTTGGCAACAGCTGCACGGCAGCACAGGTGTGGCTGCCAAACGCGCGGAAGTGGCGCGCGGCGCGCGAACTCGGACGCGAACTCGACGGATGCGGACGCGACGCGCTCGCGGAACACAGCTCAGCTAAAATATTGCAATGCTTGAAAAAATATGGTTTAGGAATTAAAATAAGTTAACGAGAACTAAGCGGCAGCACGGGTAGTAGCTGCGAGGAAGCGGCGCGCAGAGCGCGTCGCGTCCGCGTCCGCGTCCGCGCTCACACAGCTCAGCTAAAATATCGCAGTGATCTGAAAAATATATTTTGGTGATTAAAATAAGTTGCCAAACGCGCGGAAGCGGATTCGACTCGCTCGCGGAACACAGCTCAGCAAAAATATCGCAATGATCTGAAAAATATAGTTTGGCGAGTAAAATAAGTTGCCAAACGCGCGGAAGTGGACGCGACACGCTCGCGGAACACAGCTCAGCAAAAATATCGCAATGATCTGAAAAATATATTTTGGCGATTAAAATAAGTTGACAATAACTGCGCGGCAGCACGGGTCTGGCTGCCAAACGCGCGAAATCGGGCTCGACTCGCTCGCGGAATACAACTTAGTGAAATGTCGTATGATAAATTTTATCTACGTATGTGAAATAATTACTTGTTGATCAAAATACATATACTATAAGCAGTTGCTTAAAGAAACCTTGCGAGACAATATTAAATGTTGCATTAGTCTTTCATGTCTGAAACTTGAATTTGACGTCTCTGCTCAATGATGATCACTTATTAAATGAAGTAATTCAATTTTTAGAAGTTCTGATTCCTTTAATTTGCAAACGATTCCGTTATATTTGATGTTAATAAATAAACTTAAAAAATACTTAAAGCGTTTTCGCAACTTATTTTTGAAGCATTTTTGCCGCAGCATCTTAAAAAACTTCTAAATTAAAAAAAAAAACTAAAATTTTGAATTGAAATAAAAAATAAATTTACTGCCCATACAAATTTTTAAGGACTCAGCGTCTGGTAAGCATAGTGAACCATTTTTCAAGTCAAAGGCCTTTTTATCCCGGCCAAGACCGGGTAAAACAGCTAGTATTTACTAAAATTGTTTGATTTAAAGTATAATAAGTTGTACCCTTTTTTATGTAGTTAACACTTTTTTTTTTGATTTAAAAAATTATGTATTTTTTAAATTTACAATAGAAATTTATATAGAAATATTTAAAAAGACAATAAAAAAAATTTTATGTAAAGTAAAATCATACGACTTTTTAATTGAAACTTCTCTATCTTGAACCAATATCAGGTAACTTTTACTTTCGCTGTTTAATAAGTTATATTTTAATTCGGGCTCTTTAAAAAATGAACACCTTTGGCCCTTGTGAACATTAGGAAAAATAACACATTGTATAAAAAAAAACCTTTTTTTAACCCTTTAGAACTTCACTTTTGTACTAAAATTAAACTAAAAAATGTATTTTAAACCATCCATAACTTTTTTTGTTATCGTTCAATATTTTCGTTTTATAGCAAAGTCCCACTTACCAAACCAAAAAAAAGTATATCAAAATTCCAATCCAATCAAAAGTTATGAATTTTTGAACGCCTTCTCATGAAATGGTCCACTGTGCGGCGATGTTCTTTCTTATGAAAGAGGCGTAAATTTTTTGACTACTATCTCTAAGAGATCATAGATCATCATTTGCTATAATGTTTAAATTTAATTTTTAAAAGATTATATATGTTGTGAGGCTTTGTCAAATTTGGGTTCATAATCCTCATCGTGATTTAAGTCACGAGCCTTTATTTTGTAAAAATTTACATCGTGCGAATTATGGGGCTAATGAGCCAATTACAAGATGTTTAAAGCTTTGAAATAGTTTTTCAATCCTTTTAAATTTCAATTTAGATAAAAATAATTTTAAGCTGAGCTTATTTCAGATTTTCAATAAATTCATATTGTAAGTTTTTATATTAAAATATTAATTATTGTACAAATAATATTATTATAGTCTTATAGTCTGTAAGATGTTAATCAGTAGACTAACTAATATTTAATATTAATATTTTTCGCCGATGAAGTATTTGTATCGTTGAAATTGTCAAGTATTTCACTATTCGAAAAGTTTCCTATTTTATTTGATAATATTTATTGTAACTATTACTACGAAGTAGAAAGCATTTGAGGCAAGATCCTTAAATACATTATACGTATTGTTGCCCTCACCCGAAAGTTGTCAGTTTTCCTAACAACTCTATAAGAAAGCTTATTCTTGAAATCAGTCATTATTTTCATTATTATCTTGAATTTGTGTACGATCAACAAGTATTATGACTAATGACAGTTTTTCATACATGTATTCGTTTTTAACAAAAAAAAAAAAAAAAAAAACAAACAGAAAAACCTTTTTCCACCATTATGCATCAACAATACAGTAAGTTTATTTTAAAAATGTTATTATTGTTGAAGATATTTGTTAATAAAGAAATCCTTATGTCATATTTTAAGACACTAACTTAAGAACACAAACATACACACACACACGGACATTAAAAAAACATTTATTAATCGCGCATACTTTAAAAGAAATGTCATAATTTACATGTGTTGTTGTTGTTTTTTGTCGTAAATTCGTCTTCATTTTCTGAAAAATGCTTACTCATATTGTCACTAAAGCATACAAATAAAGTCCTTTTCATTTTTCTTAAAATATCCTTATATTTTTCGCTTGAGGTATATACTCGTACATATGTATGTGTGGTGAGTATGAATGTATATATGCAGGCATTAATGTATGAAAGCATTTGTACATACTTTTTTATGACATCCATCCACATCATTTATAAACAAATCCTGCCATTCATATAAAACCACTTGAAGGCTATTTGAGTGTGTGAGTGTTTGAGTTTATTATAATTTTTTTAAACTGTTTATGTCACATAAACATTTCTTATTATTATTTTTTTTTCGCTACATAATATGTATGGGAAAGTTTTTGTTTTAATAGTGGTGCAGAAAATAATAGATATGGAGAAAAGCTTTAGGTATTCCTATAATCGATTTTTCTTCTAATAATGGATCTGAATGAAAATATGCTTTGAAAATAATTCAGATTCGATAGACATTTACTTTGATTTTTCTAACACAGTATTACTTTTTCAATAATTAGGTTTTAATTATAGAATGTGTGATGTGTTCATATTTTACACTCCACTGTTTCATGTGTTTTATTTGCAGGCTTTTTAAATCTTTTTGCATCTTTTCGGGTTTTTTTGTTGTTGTTTTAAGACAATTGAAGAATAAACATTGTTTTGTAAGATGGAAATGGTTTTGATATATATCTTGTAAAATTTTTAAGCAGAAGAGACAGTACAATTTAACTTCATTAGAGTTTTATAGAATGAAAAATACACTTAAAATTTTAATATGGTTATGGAATGATAAAATTTATTTTATGGCATAATAAAAATGATTTTTTCCAAGATATGGGCTAAAGCAGCCTCAAAAAGGGTAAAATTCAAAATTTAATATTCTTTCTTTAATATGAACCTTTTATTTTGCAACATTATTAAATTCTATTAACCATAAGACTTAAAAAAATGCTTTGATTGTAATAATATGGCTAATATTTCGCATGGTAAAGAAAAAAAAATATCAAAAATAAATTAATTTCAAAAATTGACACTCTTTTCTAAGCCCTCAGCAATTTACGTCTAATTTAGTAAAGCCTGAAATATAATGAAAATTAAATTTAATTTCTATTTCGTCTTAACGTTGTAATTTTCGGGCTGTTTCTGACTTGACAAAAACCTAAATTACAAAAACGACTTTAAAGATGGTTACAAATGAGATTAGTTTGTCAAAAAAAGAAAGCTAAATAAAGAATTTACACACAAACATAGCAACGATAAAAGACTTAGCAAACCTTTAGAAGAAAAAAAAAAAAATCTTAACCTAAAACTGCTGTGTCTTTAAAATATTTACACACTTTACACTTTATTAAGTGGATACGATGAGATGAGTATGATGAAGTATGAGATGGAACCCTTAACGCAAAAAACAAAAATCTGTATTTTATGAAGAAAAGAAATATCAACAGAATAAAATTAATTTTAGAAAAAAATAGAAAGAAATTCATGTTTAACAAGAAAACATTATAAACTTCTAAGAAGAACAAATTTGTTTAACCATTAACTATTTAACAAAAAAAAAAAAAAAGGCAAAAGGAAAAATTCTATATGCTCGTGTGTCTATTTGAGCGTATTAGGAAAAGGTTAGTTTTTTAACCACATAATATTTTAAAGGGGATTATAAATAAAACTAAATAAAGTAAACTAGTTTTAAAAAGATTTCTTAAGAGTTCTTCTTCGTCTTTTTTACCCTCCCTTTGGGGTTTCCTTTTGCTTTAAGAGCTTTTATTGAAAACAGTTTAATATACAAATTGATTCTAACCAAAGCCAGCATAAGTTACAATGTAAACACTATTTTAAAAGAAAATTTTGTTTGACTTTCTTTTTTTCCGTTAAAGAAAAGGAAATCTTGTGTGTTTGGAATTTTTTTTCAACACATTTTTTTTTCCTATAGAACTACACTCACACGGATATGATGTGTTTCGAGTATGTAATGGAGAGGAGTGTTGAAAACTTATACTTTTATGAAAAACTTTCTTCAAAGGTAAGAGAAGAAAACACTTGTAGCTCTTCTCTAAAAATGTGAAATTAATCTTTTAAGGGTTAGATTTTATTATGTATTTAATTTTCATACCCTGTACCGCTATGGGTGGGAGTAACGATTTTCTCAGAACCACATTTGACGATATCTGACTGTCTGTCGCATATATGAAATCTGAAACAAAAGTTTTCTACGGTCATAGGACGATGGCTATTGACATTGGTGAAAATCGAAGGATGTTCAGACATGGCCCTATCTATAATATTAATAGGCTAGGCGATTTCTTGTGACCGATGTTTTCTTCTACCGTTTTATCCCGATTTTGACCACGTATATATTATTTGAAATGTATTTCTTTTTAGCTATTCACCAGATTTACAGATTTTTAAATTTTTTCCTTTATTTTGAGTAAATTGCATTTAAAATTGCTACTAACACATAAATAAAATTATACATATGCTATGTATGTTTTATTAAATGTGCTAATGTGTTTGTTAATGAGTTTGGTATCTTCATTGACAATAAAAATAAACCATAAAAGTGTTGGTTTGTGAATTGGTTAAGTTGAAAAATAAAGCTGCCTAGAAATTGCACTCGAATTTCGAGCTCTGGAATCTGCTGGTATAAGTAAAACCGCTATGAGACCGCGATTTGAGATTGTTCCTTGCAGGGCAACGTTACGATTGCTTTAACTTAGTAAAGCCTTTTACTATCCCTGTTTTGAGGACAGTTCATGTCGGCTCACCCTGTCATCACTTGTGATGACACCGCCATTATTTTTGACAGTGGTGGCCTCCACGTGGTAATCCCTGGTAACGGCAATCAGCATCCGTTGGTTGACGGCTAAAGTGAGAGGCAACCTGTACGTCAAGGTTTAATTGAGGTTTTACCTGAGTGGCACGATAACACCGGTACGTCTCAGGAAGTAGGTGACTATTAAATTTAAACACTCACTGAAAATCGCTGATCAAGTCAGTATTATGTTAGCGGGTGGCCAAAGTGCCGGCCCCACTATCAGGATAGGGTGTGATAGGCCGATAATCCATTGCTACCCGAATTAAAACATTATCCCCAGAAAGTCTATAAATAAGAACAATCGAAACGAAACTATGACGACGAACTTTGGCAAGGTTAATGGAGTACGATTCGAAACTAGGAATGTAATAACGCTGTACGAAAATGGTAAACTGGACCAGGCCTGAAAAGTACTGGAAGAATACTAGCTAGCCTTTTTGGGTTTGAATGAGGTTCGTACAAATGTACATGGCCAATTCACAACTGCTGAAAGTGACGATTTGTATTGGTTTGGCATGCCTAACGAAGAATTGCAAATATGTAAATGAAAATATGATGGTTATAAGATCTGGATGTCGAGTAAGATATCTAAGCATAGTCCAGTGCTAGCCACCAATGGAGATGAGCGTTGCCGAAGCATAGGACTCTTTATACGACAAGTTAAATAGAACTCTAATGATTTAATACTATTAATCGGTGATTTCAGCTCCAATGTGGGGGACGGTAATACGGGATTAGAACATGAAATGGGAAAGCATGGTACAGCTAATATGAATGACAACGGTCATCGACGAACTGAATTATGTGGTATTAAGGAATTAAGAATTGGAGGCAGCCTATTTCTTCACAAAAGGGGCATAAAGTAAGGTGGCTCTACCATGATATCAACACTGAAATTCAAATAGGCCACATATGTGTAAGTAACTTGTTATGCGATGTAAGAAGCAGGAGAAGTGCAGATATGGCATCAGATCACTACCACGACTGGAATCCGCAAGGCAACAGCAGAAGAGGGTGACCTGCACATACATGGAGGCGACAAATAGGCATCGAAGCTGCAGCCATGAACAAAAGTGTTTGTTGAGGCCCTATGCTCCTTATAGGAATGATGGGAATGATATATATATATATATATATATATATATATATATATATATATATATACTACCTTCTAGCGGGGAAAATATGCGTTGGTGTCAAGATAATTTGAAAATTTGATCAGCTAAATAGAGTGAAATACTAGGTAAACAAACTTAAATGTCCGGAACAACGAGATAGATTCATCAATACTGTTAATGAAAAATTGTGTGAATATAATCTACACAATGACGTAGATGTACAGCATAGTTGGAACACGATTAAAACTGCAGTGAATGACTCCGGCCTATAGAACCCTGGGAGAGTTTCAAATAAAAATGATAATTTTATATCTTTTCAAACGTGGACTCTCGTAGATGAAACAGCCAAAGTTAGGAATTGCCTCACTGCAAGCTAAAACGCAATTGAAAGGCGAAAGCTAAACAGCGAATATTGGCAAATAGATAAGCCAATTAAACATGCAATAAGAGACGACAGAAGAACATATATTGATAATATGGCCACACAGGCATAAGATGTTGCTGCATTCTCCAATATTAGAGAATTTTACTTCTTCAATATATGAGAATTGCAGAAGTAAAAATGTAGGAGAAACTTACCCGTAAAAGATATAAACGGAATGCTATTATTTCCGTTAATTGTATGCCAAGCCTCTTGGTGGTTGGGGGCAAAAGGCGAATAATGAATGAAACATTCAATCAATACCTGTTAACAATCTCCGAGTGGGGTAAAGCGAATAGGGTTGATTTTATTGCGCTGAACATTCAGTGTTGTATGTTGACCCATAGGGCCACATATTCAACAACGTCTTCTGTATATATGGGTGGCATAGGAATTGAGGAGTTGGATACTCTTGATGTACGAAGCATGAGAATTCAAAATGATGTGCGTTGGAACGAGCATATTTTTCAAGTGTCGAAAGAAGCATTCAAGTGTCTTGGTTTTCTAAAATGGTGCAAAAATTACTTCACTCTCTATGGGCTCCTTAAAATCTATACCACCTACATCCGAGCGCAAATGGAATATAGCTCCCATATATGGGCAGGAGATTCAAAGCCTATTTTGGAGCTACTGGAGGGCGTTGATGCTCATCAATTGCAGTAGGGTATCCAACTCTATTGACTGTTCTATAGATACTACCATGGGAAATTTTCTTCTCAGATTAGCGAACTTATTCCAAGTGCCCGAGTCTCGGTTCGCTCTACCCGCTTCTCTAGTAGATCGCATCCGCTTGTAGTTTATTGTCCAGTTGACCTCACAACGCATTACAGAGAGAATTCGTTTATCAGTCGAACTAGCCGCATGTGGAATAAACTCCCCGCAGAGTTCTTTCCTGACAGTTATAATCTAATAAAATTTAAGTCAAATATCCTCAAACACTACTCCCTCCTTCCTCCTTCCCATAACCTATTTTCCTAAGATCAACACAATGCACTGCATCTCTAGGTGGCATTCCTGAGTGTAGGTTAATAAATAAAAAAACAAATGGCGACGACCAACTAAAACGTTGGAAAGAACATTTTGAGCATGTACTCAATATTGAAAGAAAAGAAAGTTGCCCAACCCCTAACACACACGTAAATCTTATGCCAATCGGAACTAATTCGGCGACTCGAAAAGAAATAATTGATGCCATCAAGAGTATGAGAAATGGAAAGGCTGCCGGTAATGATAACATTCCAGCAGAAGTGCTAAAGAGTAAGCCCCCACAGTTTACTAATTTTGTTATATCAAACATTTCCCATAGGTTGGCTTCAAAGAACAATAGTTAAGCTACATAAAAAAGGTGATGCCACAGATTGTAATAACTGGAGGGGTATAACTATTCCTTCATCTGTTATGAAAATTTTTATGAAAGTTATTCTTGAACGTTGGTTAAATAAATTGATGTTAAGTTACGTCGTGAACTAGCAGGCTTCCGTGCAGGTTGATCATGTGTCGACCAAATCAACACTCTTAGAATTATAATAGAGCAGTCCATAGAAATGAGGTCCCCAGTATACACCCTTTTTGCAGACTATGAAAAAGCTATCGACTCAATCAACAGAGAATATATTTGCGCCGAATTGTGAAACATATGTGTGCCGCACAATATTATCTCAATAATACGCAGTAGTTATGATGGTTTCAGTAGCTGTGTTCTTCACGGCGGTAAGATGCCTCCACCGTTTCAATCTTTATCAGGTGTTAGACAAGGATGCCTTATGTCACCTTTATTATTCTTGGTTGTAAAAGATCCGATATCAAGGTGTGCAACTGAAAACAAACTACGAGGTATTACTTGGAACCCAGTTAATCCAAATGAAAGATAAGAGTTATTTGATTACGCGGATGGTAAGTGTGAGTGTAGTGACATGCAGAATCAAGTAAATGATTAAGCAGAAGAATCGCTGAAAGTCGAGCTTAAGATCAACATTGCAAAAACCAAAGATATGAGAATAAATGCCAACTCGATTGAACCCATTACTCTTCATGGAAGCATTATGGAAAGAGTACAAGAATACCAATACTTAGGCAGCATAGTTACAGAAAAAGGAGGTACTGAGAAAGGTTGATTATCTTATATGAAAAGCACTTGGAGCTTACACAAACTAGAGTTTGGAACAATAGTATATATAGTACAGCAACAAAAATTAAAATCTTAAAATCAGTTCTTCTATATGGGTGTGAAACGTGGTATACTACAAATGAAGTACAAAACCAGCTGCGTATTTTTGTCAACAGATACCTTCGTAGAATCTTAAAGATATTTTGGCCATATAGAATATCCAATGAGCAATTATGGACTTGGTCAAACTTCAGAGACGTCAATGTAGAGATACGAAGAGAAAGTTTGGATGGATAGGGTACATCATCCAAGTATGTTGCCAAGCCCTTATGTACAATCCTCAAGTATCAAGGAGGCCTGGGCTACCAAACACAACCTGGAGTCTTTGAAAATAGAAGCTACAGCAACATCGGTGAACTTCGAGAGGCAGCGTCAAGAAGACAGAATTGGAAATTATTTATAGACAGCCTATGCCCAGTATAGATGCAGTTCTTACAACAACCAGAACAAGGCTTATTATTATTTTTATTATGAGACCGACTAAAATTCTCATAAGATCCAAATAATGATATACATGCATTCTTTATACCCACTGATCGCTTAAAACTATAAAATATGTTTCATTTCATTTAAGCGCCCGGTAGGTGAGTAGGTAGCGTGCTCGCCTATCATGCGGGGGTGTGGGTTCGATTCCCACCAGAGGAATCTGTGGCTGCAAAAAAAAAAAAATTAACACACTACTCCCTCTTTCCTCCTTAACCAATTTTCCTGAGATCAACACAATGGCCTGCATCTGTAGGGGGGATCCCCTGAGTGTTGATTAATAAAAAAAAAATAGAAAAAAATTGGTTGAAACAATGCTAATTAAAAATAAAAAAAAAAGAATTCCCATATACTGGTAATGAAAGTTGCAATTATATCAATTAGATTTCAAGTGCTAATGAAATTTCAATACCAATTAGGACCATTAGTATAACTAAATATGAAAATATTGTAAATTTTTTCTTGTGTTTTAAACTATTTGATCATTTTGACCACAAGGTGGAAGGAAAGATGTTCGTAAGCTTTGAACTTAAATCTCAACGCTTCACCAACTAGTCATTTCCTTAAAATTTTCTCCACGGACGGACATTACTAAATCGACTCACCTAGATACACCTTGTATTAAGTAGGTCTAGATTAGGTATGCCCAATGCGTCGATCGCGATTTACTGGTCAATCAGCAAGAAATTTTAATTCGATCCCGAGATAACTGAAAATGCCTGTTAAGTCTATAGGAAATGCATGCTAAATGGTAAAAATGCATGTCATGTGCATGTTTTTGTTTTTCGAAAGATTTTTTTATTTGCAGCTTTGAAAAGCATTTTTCCCTACATATAGCATGCAAATTTTTCTAATTTTTAACAGAAAAATTCCCATTTTTAGCGTGCACTTTCCTACAAATTTGCCCAAATTTAGCAGACATTTTGCCATTCTTATCATGCATTTTTACCATTTGGCATGCATTTTCTATAGACTTAATAGACATTTTCCCATAATTTAGCATGCATTTTCCCACTTTTACCAAGCGCTTCCCTTAGTCCCAATGGAAAGTTGCTAATTTATAATATTAATAGGCTAGGCGTTTTCTTGTGATCGATGTTTTGTTCTACCGTTTTATCCCGATTTTAACCAAACGTATATTATTTGAAAGGTTTTTCTTTTTAACCATTTTGCAGATTTACAGATTTTTAAATTTTTTCCTTTATTTTAAGTAAATTGCATTTAAAGTTGTTACTAACCAATACATAAAATTATACAATGCTATGTCTGTGTTTATTAAATTTGTCAATGTGCTTGTAATAAAAATGAGTTTGTTTTTTTTTGCGTTGATTTGTGAATTGACTATAATTGATTAGCATACCTTTAAGGTCTTTATTTAACGAAAAAATAAAATTTCCTAGAATTTGCACTCGAATTTCGAGGGCTGGAAACTGCTAGTGTAGTATAAAAGTATAAATACAAAAATGTGTATATAGTAAAAGTTTCTTAAAAGTTAATTTTCTTCTACATACATATTTTGTTATTTATACTCCAGAGTTAATTAATCTAACTCTTAAAAACAAAGTTTTTATTAAAACTCATTCTTTCCTGATGCATATGAGTTTTGAATCTCTCCGTGACTGTGCGTGACTGTGTGTGACTATCTTAAAATTAATCTTTGGCCACAACAAGTCTATGGACAAAGTTTCAGATCGATCGGATGAGGGGATGTGAGGTTTTAATCTCTCCGTGACTGTGCGTGACTAAGCGTGACTGTGCGTCACTATCTCAAAGTTAATCTTTTTTACAGCAAGTCTATAGACCTAGTTTCAGATCGATCGGATAAGGTAAGATGGGTGTTAAATCACTCCGTGACTACTCCAAAATTAACCTATATTTACAGCAAGACTATGGGCCACGTCTCAGAGCAATTGGCTGAGGGGGAATGGCAGACAGACAGATGGATGACAGACTAGGGTGGCCCTTCTTTATATGGAGGGAAAAAAAAAGTGTTCAAAGTCAAACTGTCTCACCCCCCTAGAAATATGCGAATAGAAAAAAAAGACAGAGAAATACAAAGTTTTGGGCCAATCAGAAAACGTTTAGTCGTGGCGCGAAGCGATTGAAAATTTCAAGTGTGTTTATATGCGGAAAATATGACTTTTTTTTTCAGATTTTACGAAAATTTCGTTGTATAGTTTAATTTTTCCGACAAGCTGTTACATAATTCGGGATTAGTATTAAATTATTCTTTCAAAAGGCTATAAAACTTCAAAATCGTATGAAACCTCGCCAAGAAATAGCAAATGCCCCAGACCACTTCTGGGCCAAAAAAAAACTAGGCCATGAAATTTTATGGCATTTTTTTCAACTTTGAGAAATTGATTAAAGCCATCATTCTTTTTTGGTCTCTATACTTGGAAGTACTCAGATATGAAGTATTGTTTTATTACCACGTTGTTAACCTATTGCGCATTGAGGCTGAAAATTGGAAACTTTTTTGATAAAATTTTTAAAACTCCTTTTTCAAATTTGAAAAAATTTTCTTAAACAAAATGTAAAAAAATGAATCTATCACTTTAGGGTTTTATGAAATACATATTGCAAATTAACTGTGTGAATTTTTATGTAAATCCCTCTGCCAGAACTTTTTTGACAAGGATTTTATTTTCGCGGATTTCGAGAAAAATTGGATTTTTGTGAAATATTTTGTAAATGTACTCTTTCTAAATACTATGTATCAAAAATTCATCTCTTTTCTACTTTTAAATATTATATTTTATCTTAATAGCCTAGGGTTTCGGAAAAAAATAATATGACTCCATTAACCCTTTTAGAATTGGGGTCACATATGACCCCAAGCTAATAAAAGACAATTTATTCAAAAAATTCAAATATTTTGTAAGTGCTGTCCAATTTTAAGAGGCGACATTTAAAATATAATAAACAAATATGTAGAAGCTTCGTTCCAAAAATTTGGGATAAATCCGAGAACGTTAACCCATTATTTGCCAAGGCCAGCTTTGGATTTTAACATATTTTAAAATAAAAATGACCTAAAACGAGGTTTTCTATTAAACTCGTTGATACCACTATTTGGGATTTATGGAAAATAATTCAGTTAATTTTTTTTATTTAACCCTTCAGTGCTCCTGAGATCAAAATTATCAATTGTGATATATCTCTGGTGCAATTATCTGCTTATTGCTCGCGAATATAAATTAAAACAACTTTTAACTAATTTTGTTATAAAATTACTTTATGTAATAAAGTAATAGTTGAATTTATTTCTGTCTCACCCACCAATTTGGTGGATATTGATAAAAAACGCCAAAACAAAAATTCAGGTCAGTCAGTGAATATGCCATTACTTATAATGGTTGACATTTTTTGATTTTTTATAATCGGTCGCTTTATATTATCTTCAATTCACCTACATGTTTTGGAACTTCTACCATTTTATTTCAAAGTTTTAAATAGTTTACTAAATAAAAGTAAATTTCAAATATAATAATATATATAAAAAGTTATATTAAATTAATACTATTCTTAATGGAATAAATTACAAAATTAAATCAAAGTGAATTTCAAAATACGTCCTAATTTTTAGACATATGACTTAAGTTGTTTTAATTTATATTCGCGAGTAATGAGCAGATAATTGCACCAGAGATATATCACAATGGATAATTTTGATCTCAGGAGCACTGAAGGGTTAAATAAATAAAAATTAACCGAATTATTTTCCTTAAATCCCAAATAGTGGTATCAACGAGTTTAATAGAAAAACTCGTTTTCGCTAATTTTTATTTAAAAAAATCTTAAAATCCAAAGCTGGCCATGGCAAATAATGGGTTAGTGTTCTCGGAATTATCCCAAATTTTTGGGACGAAACTTATACACATTTGGTTATTATATTTTAAGCGTCGCATCTAAAAATTGGACAGCACTTACAAAATATTTGAATTTTTTGCATAAATTGTCTTTTATTAGTTTGGGGTCATATGTGACCCCAATTACAAAAGGGTTAATGGAGTCATATTTTCTTTTCCGAAACCCTAGGCTATTAAGATAAAATACAACATTTAAAAGTAGAAATATTATGAATTTTTGATACAAAGTATTAAGAAAGAGTACATTTACAGAATATTTCACAAAAATCCAATTTTTCTCGAAATCCGCAAAAAAAAAATCCTTGTAAAAAAAATTCTGGCAGAGATATTTACTTAAAAATTCACACACTTAATCTGCAACATATATTTCATAAAACCCTAAAGAGACAGATTCATGTTTTTAAATTTTGTTTAAGAAAATTTTTTCAAACTTGAAAAAGGAGTTTTAAAAATTTTATCAAAAAATTTCCAATTTTCGGCCTCAATGCGCAATAGGTTAACAACGTGGTAATAAAACAATACTTCATATCTGAGTACTTGTAGGTAGAGACCAAAAAAGAATGATGGTTTTAATCAATTTCTCAAAGTTGAAAAAAATGCAATAAAATTTCATGACCTAGTTTTTTTTTTTTGGCACGAAAGTGGTCTGGGGCAATTGCTATTTCTTGGCGACGTTTTATTCGATTTTGAAGTTTTATAGCCTTTTGAAGGGACAGGTTAATACTGATACAGAATTATATAACAGCTTATCGGAAAAAATATACTATAGAACGAAATTTTCGTAAAATCTGAAAAAAGTCATATTTTCCACATATAAACACACTTGAAATTTTCAACCGCTTTGCGCCACGACTAAACGTTTTCTGATTGGCCCAAAACTTTGTATTTCTCAGTTTTTTTGCTATTCGCATATTTTTAGGGGGTGAGACCGACAGTTTGAACACTTTTTATATTAAGGGCCACCCTAATGACAGACATGCAGACAGACAGACAGAGAGTCTGAGTTAAAAGAAAATAAGTAACTTTTCCGAATACGGTCAGGATTGGTCAGTTTTCCAACTTAGTTCCCATATAAATACGGCATCCAATATTCATTTTTTCACATCTGAACGCATGATATAGCGTATCGCATAGCCAGTCTAGACTTACTATAATTTTCTCAATTATTTTATTTGGAGACTACGTGAGTATAGTTTGGGAGCTTTCAATAATTTTATGGCTGTTTGGTATGAATTTGAATGCACGAGTCAAATTATTCAATAACATTTCTATGGCATTTACAACTCTTTAGGACTTCAGCTTAATTCTTATTCTGTGTGTGGCAAGCACCAGAATCTATATTAAAAAAATGTAATCCTTTTTGTATTAATACTTTTTGTACATAAATTTTAACTTTCCATTATTTTATGGTGGTCCTTAACTATTGTACAAACTGCTGTGTTTATCAACTTTTCTTTTAAGAGTTCATGGAACATATTTTTTTTCTTATCACACCGTCTATCTATCTAACATGGTTCTGAAAATTAATGGAGTTTTTTCACCAACATTTCTTTAACTTCATTTTTATTTATACTTAAAGTTCTTATTAATTTTTTTAGTTTTCGATTTAGAAAAACCAAATCACGTTTTTTTTTTTTTTTGTTATGAAATAAATTTTCTTCAATTGCGGTTAAAATGACAAAAAAAAGGGGGAAGAAATAAACCAATAAAATATTGTGCAAAAAGTAGAGTAAATCTTAGAACTAAACTATATTTATATTATCTTTAAAATGAATTTTAAAGCTGTCAGTGTATTATTATTATATAAAATTGTAACGTATTTTTTGTATGCCAATTTACCAATAGAAACGTCTTATTTTTTTTTTTTTTTGTTTACGAATTTAAATTTGAATCCTTCGTGCAGCGATATTAAGGAGATCCTTTTAACCGTTGATAAGGTTTGTTGGGATATCCATATTGAAAATTCAATATTAATGTACATTATTACTCGTGTGCTCATTGGTCTTTTTTTTTTTTGGGTACAAATTTGTTGCTATTTAATTTATTTATTGCTATAGAAATTGTTGAATATTTCTGTTTTTTTCTAATTTGGTACATTTTCAAGTATACTCACGTTTTTGTATTTAAAGGGATTTTTTTTTTCAAATCGTTTCTTTTCTTACCCAGCCTTGAACGTATTTATTTTCTTTTATATGAATGGTACCATAATATATACTTATGGTTATGTGTGTGAGTGTGTGTGCTTGTTGTTATTTTTGTTATATAAAGTAACATTTATTGAAAGTGAAAAGTCGATAAAGAGATAAATAATTTATGGGGAAAATTTTTATGTTTTCGTATATGTTCTTTCACTTTGTCGTCTTGCACAACAGCCACACAAAAGGAATATTTATTAAGTTAGTGGTATGTCTGGGAATCATAAATATGTGTATGTATGCATGTATGTATGTACGTATGTATGTATATGTTATTAGTTATTATATCTATATAGTGTATATGTGAGTACGGGAATGTGTTGTGGCTTAAACAGATTAGGGAAATTATGATAAGTGGCAGAGTTTCATTTACTCAAGTGGTTTAATCAAGAAAATCAATAAATAAAACCTCAATATAAAGATATTTAATATAATATCAGTTTTTGGAAAATATTTATAAATACTTACATACTTATTGTTGATATTTATATATATAATCTATTTTTCTTTTCTCTTTTTAGGTAAGCTAATTTCTATTCTTCTTTTGATAAGTTAACAAATATGTGGTAAGCTTATACATGCATATATAAAAATTTAAATATATTTTGTTTTTGAAGAAATAAGTATGTAAATAAGAAGCATAAGTTCAAAGTACTTTTAATTTTGGGTGAGAGAAAACAATATTTGATTTATATTTAAACAATATTTATTATTCCGCACACCACTACTGTTTTAAAGTATTTTAAATATAATTTACATGCATGTATATAAAGAACATAAAACATGTATAAGGGAATCGATAAATGCGAAGCAATGGTTCTTGATGTTTAAAGAATAATTATATAATTATAAAAAAGCCGAAACCAACCCTTTTCCAATTGTATTTCAGAAAACATCAATTGCATTTCAGGCACTATTAATTGTATTTCAGAACGCATCATATGTATTTCAGAAAGTATAAAATGTATTTTAGAAAACGTTAGATGTACTTTAGAAAACATCAAATGAATTTCAGAAATTATCAAATTTATTTGAGAAATTATCAAATGAATTTCATAAAATATTGATAGAATTTCAGAAAACATCAAATGTATTTCAGAAATAATGAAATGTATTTCAGAAAATATCAATTGAATTTCAAAAAGTAGTTTATCCTACAATCTGTAATATTAATAGGCAAGGCGATTTCTTGTGACCGATGTAAGTTTCACAGTTTTACCCCGATTTTGACAAACAATTTATCATTTGAAAGCTATTTCTTTTTCGCTGTTACCCAGATTTACAGGTTTTCATCGTCTGGAATATTTTTTTGGAGTTATGATTGTTTAAAGTTGCTACTAACACATACATAAAATTATACAATGCTATGTGTGTGTTTATTAAATATTTTAATGTGTTTGTGTTAATGAGTTGAGTTTGGTTTCTTCATTTAAAATGAGTTGAATTGCGAAGCATACCTTTGGGTCTTTGTTAAATGAAAAAATAAAATTTCCTAGAATTTGCACTCGAATTTCGAGTGCGGAAATCTGCTAGTATTGGCCTCAAGCTCAATCAATGTATAAATAAATAACAAAAAAAAGGTTGAATAAAACACTAATATTTATTATTGTCTTTGTTTCGATTAGTGAATTGGAGTCACAGAAACTGTTTGACAACATTTGGACTTACTTTTTATGTCATGGATAATAAATTATCAAATACGGACTCTTAGCGGTAAGAAGAAGTGGACTTAAACTTTTAATCAGGTTTTAATATGAAAACCAGGACAGTAATCGGGAACAAAGTCTTGGCTGCATCGAGACCGACTATATGATACCATACACTATGCGTTTAGAGACCCTATCTCATAGGCCCAATTAACTGGAAATAGAAAATAAGCATAAACCAAATTTGAGTGGGATTTTTATTAATTTTTTTGGCTGCAGATATGAAAAAGTTCATATCGGCTGCTATATTTATATGGGGACTAGGCCCAAAAATGGAACGATCCTGACTATGTTTGGTAATGTCTTTTCTATTTTGCAAAAATATATACAAACAAAATTTGAGAAGAATCAGTGCAATATTTTTGTTTTTTGATAGATTTAAGTGAAGATCGGGAAGCAGCTCTATATGGGGCCTAATACTAAGAGTTGTCTCAGGTATCATTTTTAGACTACTCATTAGTGGATGTAATCAACGCATTCAAACCAAATTTGAGTAACATCTATATGACAATTTGGATCTTATGGCAATTTATGTCGATTTCATAGGGGTCATTTGTATGGGGGCTAGGTCTGAACATGGACCGATTCCCCCCAATTTCAATAGCGTTCATCCTATGGCCAATGAAAGCTTACATACCAAATTGCACCACAATATATTCATATTTGCGACCTGCAGTTTGATTACAAAGTTTACATGGACACACAGAAGGACGGACGGACGGACACACGGACGGACATCGTTAAATCGAATCAGTTAGTGATTCTGATCCGATCGATATAATTAAAGATGGGTCTAGGCCAAATATTTTTGGTAGTTACAAATAGCCAAGCCACACAATGGTATAGCGTATAAAAATATGGTTTTTCTGGCTATTTTTCTTAAATTCTGGCTATTTTTCTTAATACATTTGATATTTTCTGAATTACATTTGATAATATCTGAAATATATTTGATGTTTTCTGAAATACATTTGATACTTTCTGAAATATATTTGATATTTTCTGAAATACAATTGGAAAAGGTATAGTGAAGATATAAGGAAACCCCTAAATACAGCATTACAAAAAACATTTTTATTAATTTCTTATGGAGTAGATACTGTGGGAAAATATTTTTTTTTATCAGGTATGGCGAAAAAAAAACATTTTTCCTCATGTTTATATATTGTCAAACTGGGACCATTATCTTGAACCACAATCTAGTTTTCTTTCTTCTCAGAAAATATTTGCCACATGAGAAGTTTGTTAATATAAAAATCGGTTATGAGTAAAAATGGAGAAACCTCTCTAACACTTTCATTTAAAATTGCTACTATACGAAATCCTATACAACAGAGACAATGGAGTTAAATGCTTTACGATTGGCTATCCTCGATATATACTACAGAAGTTAATATATCTATAATATTTAGAGCCACGACAATTTTTTGTGACAGATGTTCTCTGCAGATGTTCACCATATTTTCAGATGTGCAACATCTGGAAAATTTTTTTGGAGTACAATTCATTTAAAGTTGCTACTTACATATACATAAAATATATATTTAAGGTACAAATAAAAAACTATACAATGCTGTGTGTATGTTTACTAAATTTGTGTTGAATTGTGAATTGGCTAAAATAGGTTAGCATACCTTTAGTTTCTTATTAATTTATTTATTAAAAAACTCAAATACTCGTATATATCTTCTGTGTGTTCAACAAATATTTTTATTGAAATTTCCTGAATTTTATTAAAAAATTCACAATTTAATGAATTTGTTTTAATATTCATAAATTTGGTATTTATATAGATTAAGAAATTATTGAGAGAAAAAATTTAACGGAAATATAAATTTTTTTAGAATTTGCACTCAAATTTCGCGGGATCAGCGCTGCTAGTTATTATTTTAAGCAGAATCGATTAAGCGATGTGGTATGTGTGATGAAATTATTATCTCAACGGTGAAGTCAGATGCATGTCTCATTAGGGTGGCCCTTCGTTATATGGAGGGAAAAAAAAGTATTCAAACTGTCGGTCTCACCCCTTAGAAATATGCGAATAGCAAAAAAACTGAGAAATATAAAGTTTTGGGCCAATCAAAAAACGTTTAGTCGTGGCGCAAAGCGATTGAATATTTCAAGTGTGTTTATATGGGGAAAATATGACTTTTTTCAGATTTTACGAAAATTTCGTTCTACAGTTTAATTTTTCCGACAAGCTGTTATATAATTCGAGATCAGTATTAAATTAGCCTTTCAAAATCAAATAAAACCTCGCCAAGAAATGGCAAATGCCCCAGACCACTTTTGTGCCAAAAAAAAAACTAGGTCATGAAATTTGATGGCATTTTTTCAACTTTCAGAAATTGATTAAAGCCATCATTCTTTTTTGGTCTCTATACTTATAAGTACTTAGATATGAAGTATTGTTATATAACCATGTTCCTAACCTATTGCGCTTTGAGACCGAATATTGGAAATTTTTTTGATAATATTTTTAAAACTCCTTTTTCAAGTTTGAAAAAATTTTCTTAAACAAAATTTAAAAAAATGAATCTATCACTTTAGGGTTTTATTAAATACATGTTGCGGATTAACTGTGTGAATTTTTAAGTAATTCACTTTGCCAGAATTTTTTTGAAAAGGATTTTATTTTTGCGGATTTCGAGAAAAATTGGATTTTTGTGAAATATTCGGTAAATGTACTCGTTCTAAATACTTTCTATCAAAAATTCATCACTTTTCTACTTTTAAATGTTACATTTTATCTTAATAACCTAGGGTTTCGGAAAAAAATAATATGACTCAATTAACCCTTTTGGAATTGGGGTCACATTTGACCCCAAGCTAATAAAAGACAATTTGTTCAAAAAATTCAAATATTTTGTAAGTGCTGTCCAATTTTTGGATGCGACGCTTAAAATATAATAACAAAATGTGTAGAAGTTTCGTTCCAAAAAATTTGGATAAAGCCGAGAACGTTAACCCATTATTTGCCAAGGCCAGCATTGGATTTGAAGATATTTTTAAATAAAAATTACCGAAAACCAGTTTTTCTATTAAGCTCGATGAAACCACTATTTAGAATTTATGAAAAATAATTCGGTTAATTTGTTTTTTTATTTAACCCTTCAGTGCTCCTGAGATCAAAAATATCCATTGTGATATATCTCTGGTGCAATTGTCTGCTTTTTGCTCGCGAATATAAATTAAAACAACTTTTAACCAATTTTGTTAAAAATATCTAATAAAACCCACAAATACGAAAATTTTAAAATTATTATAAAATGTTTATTTGTTTGAATTACATTTATTAAATTTTGGTAAAAGGGTTTTTTATTTGCAGATTTTAAATATTATTTAATTAATTTTTCTCGAAATTCGCAAAAATAAAATCCTTGTCAAAAAAATTCTGGCAGATGGATTTACTTAAAAATTCACACAGCTAATCTGCAACATGTATTTAAAAAACTTAAAGTGATAGATTTATGTTTTTAAATTTTGTTTAAGAAAATTTTTTCAAACTTGAAAAAGGGCTTTTAAAAATTTTATCAAAAAAATTTCCAATTTTCGGTCTCAATGCGCAATAGGTTAACAACGTGGTAATAAAACAATACTTCATATCTGAGTACTTATAAGTATAGAGACTAAGAAAGAATGATGGCTTTAATCAATTTTTCAATGTTGAAAAAAATGCCATCAAATTTCATGTCCTAGTTTTTTTTGGCACAAAAGTGGTCTGGGGCATTTGCTATTTCTTGGCGAGGTTTTATTAGATTTTGAAGTTTTATAGCCTTTTGAAAGAATAATTTAATATTGATCCCAAATTATATAACAGCTTTTCGGAAAAATTAAACTATAGAACGAAATTTTCGTAAAATCTGAAAAAAAAATCATATTTTCCCCATATAAACACACTTGAAATTTTCAATCGCTTTGCGCCACGACCAAAGGTTTTTTGATTGGCCCAAAACTTTGTATTTCTCAGTTTTTTTTTTTCTATTCGCATATTTCTAGGGGGTGAGACCGACAGTTTGAACACTTTTTTTATTAAGGGCCACCCTAATGTCTCATAATATAATATTTTCCTCTTCAATTATTATCATGAGAAGGTTGGTATAATTAGTTAATGAGGAATGTCTCCTGGATCAAGACTACACGATACAATCTGCCATAAATTGAGAGAAAGTTTCATAGGTCCATCTAACTGGATATAGAAAATAAGCATAAACCGAATTTTAGTGGCATTATATAAAATTTGTTGCTTTTCGATACAACAATGTTCATATCGGATGCCGTTTTTATATGGGGACTAGGGCATGCAAAAACATATACAAACTAAATTTGTAAAGAATATGTAATACATTTTTGTTTGTTGAAAGATTTTATTTGTGGATGTAATAAATACAGACAAACTCTGAGAAATATATATATGATAATTTGGATCTTGATTTCATTGGTCTGAACATGTACTGATTTCAACAGCGTTCGTCCGATGACCGAAAAAAACCTTACATAACAAATTTGTTCGAAATATATGCATATATCTGACCTGCAATTTGATTACTAGGTACAGACAGATGGACGGACGGATGAATATTTCTAAATCGACTCAAAAAATGATTCTAAAAAGTGGGCAAAAGTTAAATATTTTTGGTAGTTACATAGGGTATAAAAATGTAAATAAGCCTCTCAGTTAAAAAAAAAAATATATAGCGATTGAGGGGTGATATATTGTCTGCTGAAACCTTTGAAACTCCCATAAATGTTAGAAAGATAATTGTTGCATCATCGGAAGACGTTGAAATAAATTTGGTTTCACCAAAAGCCATTTTAAATTCGTATTATATTCCCAATAAAGTCAGAGTACCTAGTTTATCGCAAATTTGGCCACTAGTCTAGTTTAGGGGAGACGCCCCGATTTTTTTAAATTTTTTGTTGGCTTAGGGGTTTTCGGGGGTGATGTGGGAGAAATAAAGGTTATTTTGTACATAACTTCGATATTTATTATCGGCAATATCATTAAAAGCTTAAAGCCTTTTATTTGATATTTTTTTAAAATTCAAAATCCATTAACCCGTTATGAACTCTATAAAGATTTTCCACTTTTTTTAGTTTTTTTAAGTGGCTTTATCTCATAAAATGAAAATAAAAACAGTATTCCAAAAATATGTAAAAAAGTGCAAAAGGAAACATATTGAAGAGAGCGGTCCACATTCCCGTCTTTTAAGGTTTATTAGTTTCATACTTGTCAAATCCTGTCAAAATTCAGCTTAGTTAGTTTACATAAACTTCAAAATTTTTGCAAATACAAAAATTTTCCAGGCTGCATGAAACAGCAGATTTTTTTTAAAGCACCAGTTCTTTTTTTTAAGGTTTATTATTAAATAATTAAGATGCTTACCTTCAGAATTATTCTTCATAGTCAACTTTTTTTAAAACTTTCTATTTGGACTTAGGAAAATTAATTTAAAAAGGTGGAAAAAACTAAGTTTGCTGCAAATTATTATTTACAGAAATAAAAAATATATGTTGATGGTTTGAAGTGTTTACTATCAGAACAAAAACAAAAAAAACCAACAAGTAAGAAAATTATAGTCGGTCGGTCTAGAAATTATATCGACTATACGATACCCTATACCATGCGTTTAGAGACCCTATCTCTTAGGCCCAACTAATTGGATATAGAAAATTAGCATAAACCAAATTTGAGCGGGATTTTTATTATTTTTTTTTGGCTGCAGATATGAAAAAGTTCATATCGGATGCTATATCTATATGGGGACTAGGCCCAAAAATGGACCGATCCTGATCATGTTTGGTAAAGTCTCTTGTATTTTGCAAAAATATATACAAACAAAATTTGAGAAGAATCAGTGCAATATTTTTGTTTTTTGATAGAATTAAGTGAAGATCGGGAAGCAGCTCCATATGGGGCCTATGACTAAGAGTTGCCCAAAGGTATCATTTTTGGACTACTCATTAGTGGATGTAATAAAAGAATACAAACGCAATTTGAGTAAGATCTATATGACAATTTGGATCTTATGGCAATTTATGTCGATTTCATAGGGATCATTTATATGGAGGCTAGGTCTGAACATGGACCGATTCTCACCAATTTCAACAGCGTTCATCCTATGGCCGACAGAAGCTTATATACCCAATTTAGTCAAAATATATTCATAGTTGCGACCAGCAGTTTGATTACAAAGTCTACATGGACACATAGACGGACGGACGGACACACGGACGGACATCGTTAAATCGAATCAGTTAGTGATTCTGATTCGATCGGTATAATTAAAGATGGGTCTAGGTCATATATTTTTGGTAGTTACAAACAGCAGCGCAAAGTCATTATACCCAAACCACATAGTGGCATAGGGTATAAAAACAGATTGTCAGCAAATTGAAGTTTTGGGCAAGAAAAGTGGTCTGCCAGACCAAAGTGCAATGTTGGTATTTACAACAACTGAATGAATGCTGGGTCTGCCCGTTTTACTTAGATGTATATTTAAACCTCTTGACTTTTTCCGAACCGGCTGTATTAGGGATTTTACCTACACTTTTAAGTTTTTTAGAAAAGTATTCTCTTATTTCTACTTCGATCGATTTTTTATTTATTTATTTATTTATTTTTTTTTTTTTGTGAGAATTAACGCATTATTTTTTATTACCAGCAGATTCCAGTGCTCGAAATTCTAGTGCGAATTCTAGGAAATTTTATTGTGTCATTTAATAAATTATTAACCCTAATCAAGTAAGACAATTCTCAATTCAACACTTTTTTGGTTGATGGCCAAAAAAATTTTTCAATTCAACACAATTATTATTGTGAATGAAAAAAACAAACTCATTTTGTTTGGCGAACCACATTAGCAAATTTACTAAACACATATATAGCACTGTATAACTTTATGCATGTATTAGTAGCAATTTTAAATGAGCACAACTCCAAAAAAATTCAATATTTTAAAAATCTGTAAGTCTGGTGGACAGCTAAAAGGAAATACCTTTTAAATAAGATTCGCTTGGTCAAAATCGGGAGAAAACTGTTTAGCAAATCATAGGTCACGGGAAACCGCCTTACCTATTAATATTATAGATACTATTATTCTATTATTATTTATCCGCCTTATAATGAAAATTTAAAAAAAAAATCGACCGAAAAACATATATTCATAAATATGGCATAATTTAAAGTTTTTTGATGGATTACTAACAAAATAGAATATGTTGTTCTACAGTTACGACAAGATGTGTGGAGCAGCCTTTTCAAAAATCTAAAATCTCAGGGAAAAAAAAATTTTAAAAAAACTTTACCATAGAATTTGAATTAATGATGATTTTTGCAGTTAGCTGACTATAGTGTAACAAAAAATATATTTTTTCCCCATTTTCTGCATAGTGTTATAAGTGTTACATGCTTTTATGTTCAATATTACAAAAACTTAATTACAAAGCCAAGGAATTAATTGCGTTTATCTCAAAAAATTTTAAGCATATTCGTTTTTTTTTTTTTTTCTTATTTTCAAAAAAATAAAATTTTTTTAACCATAACATTTAAAATATTTTTTTGTTCTCAAAAACTATATTTATCGTGATAACTTTTGCCCAACCAGGGCACAATTATGCTGAAAGAAATGATAATACTGGATCGAATTTTAAATAAAATTAATCTTTATTAAAAAAAAAACTCAGTAAATATTAAAACAATTTTATATTAAATTTTGGCAGCAAAACTAAATTATAAATAATTTATTTTTAAAAATTGAATTTTGATAATTTGTGTCAGCAAAATAATAGAATTATTTTGAAAATGTATAGCGTTAACAAAATCAATGATTATGAAAATTAATTAAAAGACAAACATTTCATGACAACTATAAAAAGCAACAGGATGACACTATAATTAGTGGCTAACATAGATATTTTAGTTATAGGGAACCACACAAACTACAAGCCACAAACTATAGCGTGATTTGATAATACAAATTAAGCAACATTTTTAACCATCGAAAACACGCACTTTTTCACTTCAAAAACTGTAGGGAAGGGGCAGCGACAATAGACCGTAATAAAGCCATGCGAATAAGTACAAACTGTATTGAAACATGCCAGAGTTCATCACAAAAAGACTGTGACGAACTGAACAAGGATCCCCCACTATCTCATGATGATTATCGTAATTGTTCAACAACATTAAATGTAATTATGCTTATGGCCGACATGATTTTATAGACATTTCCATTTCGAATAACAAAAAATAGAAAAAAACAACAAGCAAACAAAGAGATAAAAACAATAAGCAAACCTGACAAATATTTTGTTAGAACACGAACTCGATTGTGTTTAGAAAAAAAAAAAAATAACATCACTAACACACTTAAATGAAGCACTTGTAAACCAAAATGTAAAACATACCCCCCACCAAACAAAAGACTTATAACTGAAATACAGCCTTAGATAAATATAGAGGAGTTGAAGATATATATATATTAGCAGCACACTTATAATCAGTGAAAATTACGGGCATTCACTTGCTATAGAGATAAATTAGCTCCGTCAGTTTTGGGATAGAAAAAAGACGTTAATATCAACTTACTTTTAAAGATGTTGGCATCTGTGGAATCCTCTATGACGTCTAACATCGTACCAGAGAATACCCTTATTATTTTTATTGCGTGATGCCCTAACTATACAAAACGGCTTGACTATCTTCCCGTGGCTTTCCTCTTTCCAAGTCTATAGATTTGCATGTCAATCGGTAACTGAGCAACTAAATTAAGATAATTTCGATTTGATAAAGAAACTCTCAATGGACTTACAGCAAAATGAACAAGAAGTTGTTATAACTGTGACAACAATAAAAACAACCCTTGGAACTAACAAAGTATGATTGTTCTATAGAAATCATCTTCCTAATATTTAATCAAGTCGAAATGTCCATTATAAATAGATACTGAAGATATTTATTTGCTAAATGATTCGCTTTATTTCTCTTCATATTAAATAAAATTAAAAGAAAAGTTAAAAAGAAGTGATTTCTTCTTTCAGTAAAGTAGTAAAGAAGATATAATAAAATAAGCATGTATGTGTGTATTTTGTAGTTGTACGAGTAACTAACTCAATTTAATATTAATATTAGTGGCCATCATTGGCGTACTTGTTTATCAAACTTTTACAAAGTTATTAGTTACGCTCTTTTCGATTTTCCATTTTTTTTTTATAAATATAATCAAGTACATTTTGTTTTTTATTATTTACCCTTAAAAATAAATACTTTCTTGGAAAGTCATATAAACATTATTGAAATCTTTTTTTACCTTAACAAGTAATGTTTGGAAAACTTTGATAAAAAACTATACGGAAATATCAATGAAAAATTTTAGATATAAGCAATGGTCTTTCAGTCTTTGATATTACTGAAATTTTAATACTAAATAGCATTAATTTTATTACTAAATTTCATTAGAAAATAAATTGCTTGAAATAAGGATTGCATACGATAAAATTATAAAGAAGGTAAAGAAAAGTCGCGCCGGGAATCGATTGAAAACTTCAAGTGTGTTTTAATGGGGAAAATAAGACTTTCTTTGATATTATACGAAAATTTCGTTCTATAGTTTAATTTTTCCGGCAAGTTGTTTAAAGAGTCGGGATCAGTATTAATTTAGCTTTTCCAAAAGCCATAAAAATTCAAAATCGAATAAGCAAATGCAAATGCCCCAGACCACTTTTGGGGCAAAAAAAAAACTAGGTCATGAAATTTGATAGCATTTTTTCAACTTTGAGAAATTGATTGAAGTCATAATTTTTTTCATCTCTATACTTATAATTAATCAGATATGAAATATTGTTTTATTACCACGTTGTTAAACTATTGCGCATTGATACCGAAAATGGGAAATGGGAAATATTTCATATTCTTTTCAATAAATTCTCTGTTATTAACTTTGGGTCAATTGTGGGTCTTCTTATATTATTTAGAAAAATATAGATAGTTTTTTACATATAGTAATTTTATAACGAAATTGGTTAAAAGTTGTTTAAATTTATATTCACGAGCAATAAGCAGATAATTGCACCAAAGATATATCACAATGGATTGTTTTGATCCCAGGAGCACTGAAGGGTTAAATAACTAAAAACTAACCGGATTATTTTTCTTAAATTCTAAAGAGTGGTTTCATCGAATTTAATACAAAAACTCGTTTTCGGTAATTTTTATTTAAAAATATCTTAAAATCCAAATCTGGCCTTGGTTAGTAATGGCTTAACGTTATCGGATTTGTCCCAAATTTTAAGCGTCGCATCTACAAATTCAAGCGCATTTACAAAATATTTGAATTTTTTTAATAAATTGTCTTTTATTATGTGAAATCAATTCCAAAAACGTTAATCGGTCATATTATTTTTTTCCGAAACCCTAGGCTATTAGTTAATTATTAATTAATTATTAATTTATTTATTGATATCCTGTACAACAAGACCAAGTCTTTTAATTATAGTACAGGATTATATGTGGATAAGGGATCAACAATCTCAAAAATTTTATATGTATAGTAGTAATAATAATAAAGTTTATATAAAAAGTAAGTATAATTATTTACGAACAGAAATAGCATAGATACAAAAAATATATAAATAAAAAATAAAAAAATAAAAATAAAAAATTACATATATGTATCACATAATCTATGGAAAATGGTTAAGTGAAAAAATTAAACAAAAAAGTTTTAAAATGCATTGCATTGCTATTAAGCTGTTGTTCATGTGGAATTGTATTCCAAAGACGAGCGGCATGGATAAAGAACTGCCATTCCGAAACTAAATGTCGATGTCTTGGTATGATGATTAGTTTGCCCCTATTCGATCTTGCAAACTGAATTTTGGCATACATATATTGCGGGTTTTTTGTATAAATAACTTTATGTATGAGTATTAGTACCCTTATCTTAAGTAAGTTTTCAAAAGATACTCCATATAAGCTTTTTGCGAAAGCAGACACATGGTCGTATTTTCTTAACCCGTAAACATACCTAATGATGTTATTGTATAAAACATCAAGCTTATTTCTGCTTATAGAGTCGCAACTAGAAAAGAGTTCACAACCATAGGTAAGTCCCGGAATAAGATAGGTCTTTGCCAGAAGTATCCTGACTCTTAAAGGTGTAAATACCTGCGTTGCCCAAAGCGTTCTTAATTTCACATAAGTTTGACATACAAGTGAATTTATATGATCAGACCAGGTTAAATTTTTGTTGAAGACTAATCCAAGATTTTTCGCTGATTGTACAATTTCAATTTTCTGACCATTTATAAGGATTTCAGCTTCGATATGCGGGGTTATGGTTCCTTTGTGTATCACCAAACATTTTGATTTTTTAGGATTCAGACATAAGCCATTAGCAGTAGCCCAACGATATATGGTGTCCAGATCTTGGTTGAGTTTTCCCACGCTTGCGTTGATTGAATTAACTGAGCCACTTAGGTACAACTGTACATCATCCGCATACATATGTACGCTGGAATGGGATATTTGTTGCGGCAAGTCATTTGCATATATGGAGAACAAAAGTGGTCCCAATATTGATCCTTGTGGTACACCTCTCATAAGTGACACCGGATTCGATGATGTATTGTTAATGAACACTGATTGAGTACGGTTTGTAAGGTATGATGAAATTAAATGTGTTGATGTTGGCGCAAAATTGAAAAAACGGTTCAGCTTCATACATAGTGTGGAGTGGTTTACAGTATCGAAGGCTTTTGAATGATCAAGAAGCACCAAAAAGGTTACTTTTCCGCAGTCTAACTCACGTCTTATATTTTCTGACACATCAGCCAAGGCAGTCACACAGCTATGATTGGGACGGAAACCGGATTGCATATCACTAATAAGACAATTTTTGTGTACGTATGCGCTTATTTGTGAGTGCAGAAGTAAATGCTACTCCAATATATTTGTGAGAGATTTTCATACAATACGTTGTAATTCAAGTTATTAAAATCTCGAAAAGAGTAATACTGATCCTCACGTTGAAGAAGAAATTCATATGTTGTAAAGATTAAATCGTGTTTAGAGAAGCACGATGCAGAAATTTGGTCGTATAGATTGACTTTTGACATGTCTCCTACGTATATATGATCGAGTAGTGTACTGCATGTGTTTGTGTAGTGTGTGGGAATAGTTGTATTTATTGGAGTAAGTCCTAGAGATGCCATGTTATCCTTAAGAGATGATTCCACAAGAATGTTAGAGTTAAAATCATCTAAAATTGCAACATCATTGTATGGCATGGTAAATGTCTTTAGCGTTGTAATGAAGTTAGATAAATCAATTCGTTTATTAGGCCTATAAGCACAGCCAACCAACATTTTTTTACCAAATGATGATATCTCGACAAATATGTACTCAGCTTTATCATTTTCTTCTGCTTTACAGCGATATTTGCAAGTTATATTGTTTTTAATATAAATGGCTGCTCCACCTCCGCCTCCTGATTTTCTGTTAAATCTGAACACTCTATAGCCGCTTAAACATATAAGACTATCCGGCAATGAGTCAGAAAGCCAAGTTTCGGTGATACAAACTATATCAACATTAGAGTTTTCGAAAATAAGTCTGAATTCATCAATTTTATTCAGTAAGCTCTGTGCATTAATGTGGACGATTTTTAGGCCTTCCTTCTGGTTGGCAAGAATTTTTACCATACTAATCGCAACATCTTTGGAACTTCCACTAAATCTAGCAAAGTTGGACAATATAATAGCGTTTTAAATATAAATTAGCACTAAAAGCAACGCAATGTTTAGTGTTTGTATTACAAAGTTTTGAATTGATTTTAAGTTTTAATAAGAAATCGAAAATAAATTTAAATATAAATTTAGTAAAATATGTAGTGTTTAATGAATAATAATAAAAATAAACATTTAAATATTCCTCACAGAGTATGATTAACGATTTAGTTAGCGGCATTATCAGGCAGTATGTTATTAGCATCACAGCGCAAATGATCTCCCTCATTAAGAAAAAAACGGTTTAGTATATCCAATTGTTCGATGCAAATAGGCTCATCCGTACTCAAGCGTTTTACATATACAAGACCACGGAAAGAATACGCAGAGTGTAAAAGATTTTTCTTCTTTAGAAGAACTGCTTCGCGTAAGATTTTATAATTTCCATTTGTTAAATTTTCATGTACATAAAAACATTTATTTTTTCCATCTGGCTCAAAACCAAGAAGAGTTAGCATTAAATTTGTTCGATTTTCTCTCTTGTAGACATTTAAAGACTTCAGTAAAAAGTTTTTGTCGTATGGTGAAGTCAATTTAACAATAATGACGGCATCAGGAGAATTATCTTTAAGATAATAACTTTTTTTTTTTTTTTTTGAAAATGCTATAAAAAAAACTACTAAATATTATCTCAAATTTCTTTTTTTATTTGAAAGTACAATCCTTCCGGTTAATAACGAAAAATAACTTCATTCAAATGGCTGCCTCGGCTGGCCATGCAGTAGCCTACACGATCGGTCCAATTTTTAAGCACATTATCGATTGTGCAGCTGTATTTCACCAATGGCTTCACGAATATTGTCCTTTAAAGCGTCAATTGTCTCTGGCTTGTTGGCGTAACACGTATCTTTGAGGGCACCCCACAAATAATAGCTCCGAGGTGGCCAATCGACATCAGCTCTGCGGCTGATAATGCGATCTTCAAAAACAGGGCGCAAAACATCGAGTGTAGCTTCGGCTGTGTGGCACGTAGCGCCGTCCTGTTGAAACCAAATGTTGCCAATATCCTCCTCTTCAATTTTTGTGAACAAAAATTCGTTCAACATGGCCCGATAACGATCACCATTTACTGTTACGGCCACTCCTTGCTCATTTTCGAAGAAAAATGGCCCAATTATGCCTCTGGACCAAAATCCGCACCAAAGAGTGACTCGTTTTGGGTGTATCGGCTTTTCAATGTATGCGTGCGGGTTTTCTGTGCCCCAAATGCGACAATTTTGCTTGTTTACATACCCGCCAAGATCAAAATGAGCTTCATCTGAAAACATGATTTTTTTTGGCAAAATCGGCATCTTCTGTAAGTCGATCGCTGGCCCACTTAGCGAAGCGAAAACGCATTGGATGGTCAGTTGGCTTCAACTCCTGAACCAATTGGACTTTGTTTGGCGTCATACCAAGGTCTTTATGCAAAATTCGTCTCAACGATGACTCCGAAATGTTCAATTCTTGAGAAAGACGGTGAATTGATGTTGATGGCGCTTCACGCACACTTTCTGCCACAGCAGCAATATTCTCGGGTGTAAGCGCTGTTTTTGGCTTTTCACGCTTTGGTTTATCGATGAGGATGCCAGTTTCTGTCACTTTTTTCACAAGATAACGAATATACGGAGCTGACGGTGCTTCTCTTCTTCCAAAATCCGTACGCAATTTTCGCACACATTCTGCAACATTACCATGATTTTCAAAGTAATGTCGCAATATTTCCCATCGTTGTTCAAGCGTATACACAACCATATTCGTTCAGCGGAAGGATAAAACTAATTATCTGTCAAATCAGACATGAGCTAAGTGCTACCATTCACGAAATAAGCACTAGTTGAAAAAAAAAAAAACGTTAGATGGCGGACCCTTTATAATATAACATTTAAAAGTAGAAAAGTGATGAATTTTTGATACAAAGTATTAAGAAGAGTACATTTACAGAATATTTTACGAAAATCCCATTTCTCTCGAAGTCCGCAAAAATAAGATTCTTGTCAAAAAAATTCTGGTTTATTGATTTACTTAAAAAATCACACAGTTAATCCGCAATATGTATTTAACAAAACCTGAAGTACCAGATTAATTTTTTTTTTTTTAATTTGGTTTAAGAAAATTTTTTAAAACTTGAAAAAGAAGTTTTCAAAATTTTATCAAAAACTTTCCCATTTTCGTATGGAGAAATGAAAATTATGGCTTTTATCAATTTCTCAAAGTTGAAAAAAATGCTATCAAATTTCGTGAACAAGTTTTTTTGGCACAACAGTGGTCTGGGGCATTTGCTATTTCTTGGCAAATTTTACCTTGAGTTTGAAGTTTTATAGGTTTCTGAAAAGATAATTTAATAATGATCCTGATTTTTGTAATAACTTGTCGGAAAAATTAAACTATAGAACGAAATTTTGGTAAATTATGAAAAAAGTTATATTTTCCCCATAAAATCACACTTGAAATTTTCAATCGATTTTCGGCGCGACATTTCTTTATCCGATTGTTACCAGACTTCATATTTATTAGTTTTATATTGAAAGGTAACTAACTGGACCCCGCCTACCTCCAAAAACGCAATTTGAAGAATTTCATATAACGTGGGACCACTCTAGTGTGCAATTCCTCACTTCAAGTTTGTAAATTATTGTCTTCTTTTTGGCTTTAAAATGAGTTGTTAAATAAAATTATGTGAACAAATTATTAGATTGATTAAAGAAAATCCAAATTCGACTTTCTAAAAATTGCTACAGAACTAAAATTTTCGAGAAAAAATTATGCTGATCGTTTAAGATGAAAAGAGGCACTGGTAAAAAAAAGTTTTAATAAAACAAAATGTTGCCAAGAAAGGAGTCACTCTTTTGAAGAAAAATCCCAATATAGCGGGTAGAAAAGTAGCAGAAAAGTATAATACTCTGAGGCTTTTCCAGAAAAGTTAAATGGAAGGAAGAGCGAAAGTCATACAAAGTCCAGAAAGTTCCTGACAAAAATTCCAGGAATTTTAATGTTCACTAGTAGTTATTTATTATTTTTTATTGCAGCTCCATTTCTAGTTTATATTTTGCAGTTATTTAGGCCGTATTTTGTAAACTTTTAAATTAAAATAATAAAAAAATTCCATAATAAACTAAACAAAGTTTGTAATATTGCAACGAAAGCAATTTCATCATAAATAAAATTAAGAACTAAATGCATTGTTTTCCTTTTAATATCATATGTATGTATGTGTGTACATAGGGTGGCCTTTCATTATATGGAGTGAAGAAAAAGTGTTCAAACTCTCGGTCTCACCCCCTAGAAATATGCGAATAGCAAAAAAACTGAGAAATACAAAGTTTTGGGCCAATCAAAAAACATTTAGTCGCGCCTCAACGCGATTGAAAATTTTAGGTGTCTTTATATGGGGAAAATATGACTTTTTCAGATTTTACGAAAATTTCGTTCTATAGATCAATTTATCTGACAAGCTGTTTTATAATCCCGCATCAATCTTAAATTATCTTTTCAAAAAGCTACAAAACTTCAAAATCTAATAAAAACTCGCCAAGAAATAGCAAATGCCCCAGACCACTTATGTGACAAAAAAAACTAGGTCATTAAATTTGATGGCATTTTTTTCAACTTTAACAAATTAATTAAAGCCAATATTTTGTTTTAGTTCC
This sequence comes from Cordilura impudica, assembly GCA_963682025.1. Classification (NCBI taxonomy): domain Eukaryota; kingdom Metazoa; phylum Arthropoda; class Insecta; order Diptera; family Scathophagidae; genus Cordilura; species Cordilura impudica. Next base: position 20,899,654 of record OY821517.1, read on the forward strand.
TATACCTGTAAGTACACAGATGTGAGGTATTGTTTTATTACCACCTTGTTAACCTATTAAGCATTGAGATCGAATCTGGAAATTTTTTTGATAGAATTTTGAAAACTCCTTTTTCAAATTGTTGAAGAATTTTCTTAACAAAATTTAAAAAAATTGATCTAGCTCTTTAACATCTTGTTAAATACATGTTACGGATTAACTGTGTGAATTTTTAAGTAAATCCCTTTCCCATAATTTTTTTGACAACAACTTTATTTTTGCGGATTTCGAGAAAAATGAGATTTTTGTAAAATATTCTGTAAATTTACTCTTTCTAAATACTTTGTGTCAAAAATTTATCACTCTTCTACTTTTAAAGTGTTATGCTTTATCTCAATAGCCTAGGGTTTCGGAAAAAATAATACGACACCATTAACCCTTTTGTAATTGGGGTTACATATGACCCCAAGCTAATAAAAGACAAATTATTCAAAAAATTCAAATATTTTGTTAGTGCTGTTGAATTGGTAGATGCGATGCTTAAAATATATTAACGAAATATGTAGAACTTCCGCTCGTAAAAATTATAAGATAAATCCGAGAACGTTAACCCATTATTTGATAAGGCCAGCTTTGGATTGTAAGATATTTTTAATTAAAAATGACCGAAAACGAGTTTTTCTTGTTAAACTCAATAAAACCACTATTTAGAATTTAAGAAAAATAATTCGGTTACTTTTTATTTATTTAACCCTTCAGTGCTCCTGGGATCAAAACAATCCCTTGTGATATATCTTTGGTGCAATGGCTCTTGAGTTTTGTTATACAATTATTTTAAGTATAAGAACTATCTATATTTTTCTAAATATTTTTTTAAATAACCAAAGCTAATAAAAGACAATTTATTCAAAAGAATATGAAATATAAAATTAATTCTATTTATTTTGGCGTATTTAAGGATGATTTAGTGTGCGATTCAAATTGTTTTCTGTAATCACTTACGAGTTGCAATAAGTATTGCTTTTCTTTAATTTTATATTAATATATTAAATTTGCATTTCGTATTCTTTGCATCATTTGTGGGTCTTCTTATTTTATGTAGAAAAATGTATGGTTTTTATACATGAAATAATTTTATAACAAAATTAGTTAAAAGTTGTTTTAATTTATATTCGCGAGCAATAAGCAGATAATTGCACCAGAGATATATCACAATGGATTATTTTGATCCCAGGAGCACTGGAGGTGTTAAATAAACAAAAATTAAGCGAATTATTTTCCTTAAATTCTAAATAGTGGTTTCATCGATTTAACCAGAAAAACTCGCTTTCGGTCATTTTTATTTAAAAATATCTTAAAATCCAAATCTGGCCTTGGCAAATAATGGGTTAGCGATTTCGGATTTATCCCAAATTTTAGGAGCGGAAGTTCCACATATCTGGTTATTATATTTTAAGCATCGCATCTAAAACTTCGACCACACTTACAAAATTTTTGAGTTTTTTGAAATAAATTGTCTTTTATTAGCTTGGGGTCATATGTGACCCCATTACAAAAGGGTTAGTGGGTTCATATTATTTTTTCCGAAACCCTAGGCTATTAGGATAAATATAACATTAAAAAGAAGAAAAGTGATGAATTTTTGATACAAAGTATTTAAAAAGAGTACATTTACAGAATATTTTACTAAAATCCCATTTTTCTCGAAATTTGCGGATAAAATCCTTGTCAAAAAAATTCTAGCATAGGGATTTACCTAAAAATTCACACAGTTAATCTCTAACATATATTTACGGAAACCTTAAAGTTTTAGGTCCTGTTTTTCAATTTTGTTTCAGAAAATTTTTTAAACTTGAAAAAAAAAATTCAAAAAAATTTCCCATTTTCGGTCACAATGCGCAATAGGTTAACAACGTGGTAATAAAATAATAATTCTTATCTGAGTACTTATAAGTATAGAGACCAAAAAGAAATTATGGCCTTAATCAATTTCTTAAAGTTGAAAAAAAATGCCATCAAATTTCATGAGCTAGTTTTTTTTTTATCACAAAAGTGGTCTGGGGCATTTGCTATTTGTTGGCGAGGTTTTATTCGATTTTGAAGTTTTTGTCAGAAAAATTAAACTACAAAACGAAATTTTCGTGAAATCTGAAAAAAAGTAATATTTTCCCCTTATAAACTCACTTGAAATTTTCAATCGCGTTGAGGCACTAAGTGTCTTTTGATTGGCCCAAAACTTTGTATTTCTCAGTTTTTTTACTATTCGCATATTTCTAGGGGGTGAGACCGAGAGTTTGAACACTTTTTTTTAATAAGGGCCACCCTAATGTATATCTTATACATATAAACAAACAAAGCAAAATTTTAGTTTTCAGAAATAAAAATGTAGTACTAGCAGGTCTCAGCGCTCGAAATTCAAGAGCAATTTCTAGGCAGCTTTATTTTTCAACATAACCAATCCTCAAACCAATACTTTTATGGTTTATTGTTATTGTAAATGAAGATAACAAACTCATTAACAAACACATTAACAAATTTAGTAAAATACACATAGCATTTGTATAATTTTATGTATGTGTTAGTAGCAACTTTAAATGCAATTTACTCAAAATAAAAGAAAAAATTCAAAAATCTGTAAATCTGCAAAACGGCTAAAAATAAATACCTTCCAAATAATATACGTTTGGTCAAAATCGGGATAAAACGGTAAAACAAAACATCGGTCACAAGAAATCCCCTAGCTTATTAATATTATAGATATATATTTTTCCATTTTTTTTTTTAAATTGTGTTCTTTTACCTTACAACGTTTGGTGAAAACTCTTAATAGCCATACAAGCCAGCTAATACTATTAACATAAATCCTTAAAGCATATATGTTAGTAAAACCATGTCCATCAACTTTTTGAGCATTGTATTTTACGGCTAGCTATTCAATAGATTCTAACTTATTTAACAAAATAAATCAGCAGAAAAGATAAACATAGAACAAGAACGTCTCAAGTACTTTTATTTCTATTTCCGTAAAGAATATTAACAAAAGGACAAAGTTTTGTAACAATTACTTACTCAGAAAAAAAAAAGAAAAAGATTACAAAACTCGATAGCATATCTGTCTTTCTTCCATTACCTTTCCGATTCATAGACAATCAGCTCAAAATAAAATCGTTTGCAACATATTTGAAAACTCCAAATAAATGTATTTAGTGTACGTATGTACTTACGTAATTTCGAAATTGAAAACAAAAAACTAACTCTTATAACCTTTTGATATTTATATGCTTACTTACTATGATAACTACTTGTAGCATAAGGACATTTGAAATGTATCATAACAACAACAATTTCAATATAAAAACTCCATCTGTAAATACTAACATCATAAATCAACATTGTATTAGGAAAAAGATAAAACTTTTCTCCGGTGTCCTGATAATAGTTTAGGAACGAAGAAGTCGAAATAATGAATCAAAATAAATAAAAAAATAAATAAATAATAATTATGCTTGGCCATTTTTTGCTATACCCAGACAACAGTTTGTTTTTTTTAGTTCTAAAACAAAATAATTCTTAGAATACTAAACCAATTGGGAGTACATAATTTTAGTGAGTTTATAGAACGCAATAAAAATTATTAGATATTTTAGGAATATTCGGCCTCTGTTTGGCTTATTTGGCACAATTTTAACTGTCAGAGGCTCCACTAAAAATAATCCTTTTTTTAAACTTATTTATAAAACACTTTATTTTTTTTTATCTATAATATTAATAGGCTAGGCGATTTCTTGTGACTGATGTTTTGTTCTACCGTTTTATCCCGATTTTGACCAAACGTATATTATTTGAAAGGTATTTCTTTTTAGCCGCGTTTGCAGATTTACAGATATTTTAATTACTTCCTTTATTTTGAGTAAATTGCATATTGTGCGTGTTTATTAAATTTTATAATGTGTTTGTAATAAAAATGAGTGTTTTTTGTGTTGATTTGTGAATTGGCTATAATTGATCAGCATACTTTTAAGGTCTTTATGTAATGAAAAAATAAAATTTCCTAGAATTTGAGCTCGAATTTCGAGGGCTGGAATCTGCTAGTAATAGCAATTTTATTAGTTTATTAGAAATGCATGAAAACAACGAATTTGCTTCGTCCTTTTTTAAAAAGGAAAAGACGTATTTTTTTTTTATTGAAAAACGTAAGTAGTTCTCGGTACTTTTTTTCAAGTGAAATTTTATTAAAAAGTACATATTTGAGAAGGTGCTTTTTAAAAAGGTCACATATTTATAAAAGTACTTTTTTTTAAAAGATACTTTCTCAAAAAAGTATTTTTTTAAAATTAATTTTTTAAAAATTAAGGATTCGTTATTTTTGAAATGTACATTTTTTAAAAAGGTTTTTTTTAAAAAAAAAAAACTTTTTTTTTAAATATTTAATTTAAAAAAGCTTTTTTTTTCAAAGATTCATTATTTTTGAAAGATACTTCATAAAAAGTTACTTTTTAAAAACTTACTTTTTGCAAAAAGTTATTTTTTTAAAAAGGTAATGTTTTAAAAAGGTTCGTTTTTCAACAGGTACTTTTTTAAGAAGGTTTATTTTTAAAAAGGTACTATTTTTAACAGGTGTGTAAATGTCAGATATACTGATCTACTTCGTTTAATATAATACACTTTAAAAGATTTCCTTTTTTTAAAAAGAGGTCCTTTTTAACCACGCTTTTCTATAAAGGTACTTTTAAGAGAACGTACTTTTTGAAAAAGGTAATTGTTTTAAAAATTTCCTTTTTTCAAACAGGTTCTTTATTTTAAAAAGTATTATTTTAAAAAGGATTCATTATATTTTAAAGGTACTTCTTAAAAAGGTACTTTTTTGAAAATTGACTTTTTGTAAAAAGTTACTGTTTGAAAAATAAATTTTTGAAAAAGGTACCTTTTTTTTAAACGTACTTTTTTTAAAGGTGCGTAGTTCCCAGAAATGCTGATATACTTTATTTTTAAAAATTTACTTTTTTTAAAAGGTCTTTTAACCACTTTTTTTCATAAAGGCACTTTTTTGAAAAAGTACTCTTTTCGAAAGGTACTCTTATTAAAAAGTGTATTTTGGAAAATGTTTTTTTTTTTTTTTCAAAAAGGCACTTTTGGAAAAAGTTTTTGGAAAGGGCACTTTTTGAAATAAATGCTTTTTTAAAATGTTATATTTTTTTTAAAACGTTCTTTTTTTAGGAGCTACGTAACATTTAAAAAGTACGTAAATAGTTCTACAAAATTTTTAGATATTTTTAAAAAATCCTTTTTTGTAAAGGTACTTTTTTTTAAACATAAGTTTCTTAAAGAGTTACTGTTTTAAAAAAATACTTTTTTTAAAAATTACTTTTTTAAAATACTTTATTCTAAAAAGTACTTTTTTAAAACACTTTTTTCTAAAAAGTACTTTTTAAAATACTTTTTCCTAAAAAGTACTTTTTTAAAATACTTTTTTCTAAAAAGTACTTTTTTACAATAATTTTTTCTAGAAAGTACTTTTTTAAATGTGTGCAAGAATTCTCAGAAATGTGCAACTAATTCGTTAAATATAGTAAAAAATATATGTTAGAATGTATTAGAAAGGAAATTAAGTAGTTTTTTAAAAAGATACTTTTTGGGAAATGTACTTTCTTGAAAAAGGTACTTCGTTTGAAGAAGATTCATTTTTGAAAAACGTATTGTAATGTTTTAAAAAGGTTCGTTATTTTTAAAAGGTATTTTTTTAAGAAGGTATATTTTTAAAATGGTACTATTTTTAACAGGTATGTAAATCCCAGAAATACTGATCTACTTCGGTTAGTATAATACACTTTTAATTTTTTTTTAAAAGGTCCTTTTTAACCACGTTTTTCTATAAAAGTACTTTTATGAGAAGGTAATTTTTGAAGAATGTAATTGTTTTAAAAATTTATAAATTAAAAAAGTTTCATTATATTTGAAGAGCACTTCTTAAGAAGCTACTTTTTTAAAAATGAACTTTTTTTAAAAAGTTACTTTTATGAAAAATTTTTTTTTAAAAAAGACCTATTAAAATGTACCTTTTGGAGAATGTAATTTTTAAAAGTACTTTTTTTAAAGGGTGCGTAGTTAAGAGAAATACTGTTCTACTTCGTTTGATAGTAACACATTTGTAAAAATTTACTTTTTTAAAAGGTCCTCTCATCAACCAATTATTTTTCATAAAGGTACTTTTTTGAAAAAGTACTTCTTTGGAAAGGTACTCTATTTAAAAAAGTGTTTTTTGGAAAAGGCACTTTGAAAAAAGTTTTTCGAAAGGGTACTTTATGAAAATGGTGCTTTCATAAAAGGTCATATTTTTTTAAAACGTCCTTTTTTGAGTAGCTACGTAACCTTTTAAAAGTACGTAAATAGTTCTGAAAAATTTTCATCTATTTAAAAAAAAAATCCTTTTTTGTAAAGGTACTTTTTTTAAACATACGTTTCTTAAAAAGTTATAGTTTTAAAAAAATACTTTTCTCCAAAAAGTACCTTCTTCAAATACTTTCTTCTAAAAAGTACTTTTTTAAAACACTTTTTTATAAAAAGTACTTTTTTAAAATTCCTTTTTCCAAAAAGTACTTTTTTCTAAAAAGTACTTTTTAAAATACTTTAAAATACTTTTTTAAAACACTTTTTGCTAAAAAGTACTTTTTGAAACACTTTTTTCTAAAAAGTACTTTTTAAAATACTTTTCTCTAAAAAGTACTTTTTGAAATGTGCGCCAGAATTCTCAGAAATGTTTAACCGTTAAATAGTAAAAAAATGTATGTTAAAATTTATTAGAAATGAAATTAAGTAGTTTTTTAAAAAGATACTTTTTGGAAAATATACTTTCTTGAAAAAGGTACTTCTTTTGAAAATTTTCTATTTTGAAAAAGATATTTTTTTGAAAAAGGTACTGTAAAAATACTTATATCAAAAAGGTACATTTTTCCAAAAGTTCCTCTGTTGAAAAAGATCCCCTATTGAAAAAGTTACTCTTTGAAAAGGTGTTTTTTTAAAAAGATATATTTTTTTTTTTTTTGAAAAGTTACATTTGGAAAAACTTGTTTTTTTTAAGGATAACTTTTATTGCAAAGGCGCTTTTTTGGAAAAGTTATATTTTTAAAAATGTCCCTAAAATTTAGTTAAAAAAAAGTTTTTTTTTTTTAAAATTAAAAGAGGTATTTTTACTATTTAAAAAGTGCTTTGTCAAATACACGTAGCTAACGTAAGAAATGTTCAACTATTTAATTAAATCTATTTTAAAAAAATATTTTAAATGTATTAAAAAATGTATTTTTTAAAAAGTACTTTTTGAAGGAACATTTAAATTAATACTATGTTGGAAAATTACTTTTCTAAAAAAGGTATTGTTTTATAAACGATACTTTTTATAAGGTGCATAAGAAATCTAAGAAAAGTCTAACTATTTCGTGTGATCTATTGAAAAAAATTGTTTAAATTTAATAAAAATGATATTAGGTAATTTTCTAAAAAGGTACTATTTCCAAAATGTACTTACTTTTTTAAAAGATAATTTTTTTCGAAAATGAACTTTTTTGAAAAAAATACTTTTTTGAAAAAATGGAAAAGTTCAAAAAGTTAAGAGTACTCTTTAAAAAGGTATATATTTATTTTACTGTGCTTAGATTAAACTCAACTCCCAGAGTAAAAAAACAGAACTAAGGATTGTCTATTAAAAAATATCTCATACATTTTTTAAGCTATTCAATCAAAGTAAAAAAGCGGGTTTTTCATGAAAAACATCTTATAAATCATCCTCATCATCTCATTTGTGAGCATTTTTCAATGACTCAGACTCAGAGACTTTAGTTGTGCTTCTTATACAAGTTATAGGTCCGATTTGCGAGCCATAGTCGATCTATTAATGTTTACTGGGTCTTTTAGTTAATAAATCATAATTTGTCATATAATAAAGACAATTTTCATTTCTCAAAAATAAATTGCGAAATATTATGGGAAAAAATAACGACATAAATTATATGTGTCTTGACATTAAAATTAAGCTTTTATATAATGTAGTAAGAGATAAAGAAAATAATTTTTTATTACATTTTCACTATATTTATTTTAGTTACTAAAACCTAATGAAAACCTTGAAAAACTTCTCCTTGAAGCCCTTGTTATAAATTAAATATTTAGTTAAAATAAATCTTTCAATTATCTTCTGTTGAGCTTTTTAAATATTTAAAAGCACTTAACACAACTTCTCATTGTATTTTTTGATAATTAAAGAAAATGTCTTAGCTTAATTCCAACGATGCCAGCAGCACATGAAGAAAAGCAAAATAAACAAGAACCAAACCACAGTAGCATTAACAAAGTGTCAGTATCAATTATAAATGAAAATCCTCTAAAATTATGCCTCTTCGAAAAGAAGAAAAATGCCTTCAAACACAAGAATAACCAAAAGAAAATAGGGCTTTAAAAATAAAAAAGAAAATAAAAAAAACCAAAGAAGACTGTGGAAACTAAATGAATAATATGACATTTTTTTGCTTGGTTTTCGTCCTAATTGGTTTTGTTATGTGGCAGAAAATTCTAATTAAAAAAATGGAGAAAAATCAAAAAAAAAAAAAAATAATATATGAGAAACAGGCGTTGTAAAAAAAGTCACTGACTTAATAGCGGCAAAAAAATTAAAACAAAATACAAAAACCCACAGGCCTCTTAAAGTTAAGTCTTAGTCCGAAGATTTCATTGCAGAATTTTGTTAAAAAATAAAACTATAGATTATGGAAGTAAAATTTTAAATATTAGTCGAACAAAATTTGGAAAACAGCTTTTAAAATATTTGTTTTATTTATCAATATGAACTAACTTAAGTTTGGAACACAACAAGGACGAACGAAGAATTTTTTGTTCCGAATATTCGTCGTCAGAAATAAAACACATTTGTGTATATGAAAATGCACACAATCAGTGCGTTGAACGAAATTCGTAGTGCGTAATCAACTCTGCGATAGGTTTATTTCTATTTCTTACGCCGACGAACGACGAATAAATTAGTGTTGAGTGGCCGTATTTTACTTTAATTTTTCAAAAGTTTTAGTAAATAAAGTTATTCTTTGTTTTAAGAATTGTTTTATATTTTATTCATAACTTATAAGTTAAATAAAATATATTTTTAATTATATAATTTTCTTTTACAGTTTTTTTTAGTATTTATTCTTTTTCGTTTAGTGCTTCTTTTTTTGATGTGTAAACATCTACATGGGCAGGCCGGTAAATTTCAAAAACAGCGTAACATGTGATAATGTAATAATAACCTGTTTGAAAATTAAAAATTAAAAATGAAACTTAAAAAATGAAAAATTAAAAATAAAAAATTAAAAATAAAAGATGAAAAATAAAAATGAAAAATAAAAAATAAAAAAAAAAATAAAAAATAAAAAGTAAAAAATAAAAAATAATAAATAAAAAATAAAAAATTAAAAATATAAAATGAAAAATAAAAAATTAAAAATGAAAATCGAAAAACGAAAAATTAAAAATAAAAAATGAAAAATAAAAAATAAAGAATTAATAATGAAACTTAAAAAATGAAAAATTAAAAATAAAAAATTAAAAATAAAAAATGAAAAATAAAAAAAAATTAAAAATAAAAGATGGAAAATAAAAATGAAAAATAAAAAATAAAAAATAAAAAATAAAAAGTAAAAAATAAAAAATAAAAAATGAAAAATATAAAATGAAAAATAAAAAATTAAAAATGAAAATCGAAAAACGAAAAATGAAAAATAAAAAATGAAAAATAAAAAATAAAGAATTAAAAATGAAAAATAAAAAATTAAATACGAAAAATGAAAAACAAAAAATGAAAAATGAAAAATTATAAAGAAAAATGAAAAATGAAAAACAAAAAATGAAAAGTAAAAAATGAAGAATTATAAAAAAAATTAAAAATGAAAAATGCAAAATGAAATTTGAAAAACGAAAAATTAAAAACGAAAAATGAAAAACAAAAAATGAAAAATGAAAAATAAAAAATGAAAAATGGAAAACGAAAATTTAAAAATTAAAAACAAAAAATGGAAAATGAAAAATGAAAGATAAAAAATGAGAAATAAAAAATGAAATATAAAAAATGGAGAATGAAAAATGAGAAATTAAAAATTAAAAAATTAAAAATAAAAAATTAAATCTGAAAAATAAAAAATGGAAAATGAAAAATGAAAAACGAAACATTAAAAAATTAAAAACAAAAAAATTAAAAATAAAAAAGTAAGAAAATTATAGTCGGTCTAGCCCGACTATATGATACACTATACGATGGTTAAGAGACCCTATCTATTCGGTCCAACTAATTGGATATAGAAAATATGCATAAACCAAATTTGAGTGGCATTTTTATTAATTTTTTTCATTGCAGATATGAAAAAGTTCATATCGGATACTATATTTAAATGGGGACTAGGTGGAAAAATATACCAATCCTGACCATATTTGGTAAAGTCACCTATACTTGGAAAAAATATATAAAAACTAAATTTGAGAAAAATCTGTGCAATATTTTTGTTTTTTGACAGATTTAAGTGAAGATGGGGAATAGACCGGTCGTTATTTTCCAAAAAAGTGTCTGATTTTGAAGTGCCAGGCAGATTCTGTTTCCTTTTGGTCTAAAACCGTTAAATTTAAAATTTGGGGCTGATCGGATAATATTTAGTGGCCGCGCCCATCAACCAAAAATTTAAATACATGAAATATATGGAAAAAATTTATATTTACTTAATTAACATAATATATAAAAGGCAATGGAAGAAACCAGCAATAATTAAGAGATTAAACTTATTTCTGAGTTGAGTGTAGACTTGTTATGAGTTGGAAATTTTGTCCTATATGCTTCAACAAACTGAAAGACCAATTGTTTTTGTTCTTCATTCTTCGTTAGAATGCGGTTATAATCTTTCATAAATTTCACACCGCGTTCTGCATTATCATTGACAACAAATAACTGCCGACTAAAATCCAATGCTGCGTGAAAGTCTTCGTTTTCTACCCATGTTGATGGATCGCATTGCAAAAAGGCCGCAGATAAGTTGAATGCCGAAAAGAAATATTTAGTTTTATAAGAGACAAAATCTCTCAATGAGGTGAGGTGGAGCACTTTTGGGTCCGCAATTCTTCGCCCTTCCAATAGCTTTACATTGGGTTCTATTGATTGTAGACAATTCACCATTTCACGCTTTTCTTCTAGTGAAACATTAGGGTCAAAGAATGCTAAGGCTGTAGTTTCCGGTGTTAAGTACCACAAATGTGCTTTAAATTTCGACAAAATTGTGTCAGATACTTCTTTATCAATTTCTGCGTAGGCGATGGCATTTTTTATAAATTGAAGATCCTGGCTTGGAGCTTGGATGGCGTTTGGGCATCCGTACCAGTTTCTTATGTAAATCTTCACAAGAAAAATACAAATTTCCCGCAAAGCTTTGAATTCTGGTACTGTTAAGCGAAACTGCTCTCTAAAAAGAAATATTTTCAAGCAATACAATCCTTTTCCCATGAACCTTGCATGTGATGTTGAACTGCATGTGAAAAAATTCATACCATCTTCTCCAATAAATGTCAAGGTAAGTTGAAGAAATTCTTTATAATCTGCACGGATTTGCATTTGCTGCAGCTGATTATTGCAGAATATTTTTATAGCTTCAGATTCTTCGTTACTTATTTTAGAGCGGACAATTTCATCATCTAGACCACATTTGTACAACTCGTGATCAAGGTTATCCCAAACCGCAGCGAATCTGTTGAAAATGGGTACTTCGCGTGCACTTGTTGCGGAATATTTTACTTCAAATACACTTTTCAAAACAATTTCATACATGTGGTGGCGGCATGGGAGCTGAATCAATTTCCGTTCTAAAAAATTTTGTATGAAAACAGTTGCACCGCTTTTTGATCCGGTGTTGGAGGAAGTTGTATCAAAGCTCATGGCGCTCGATCAATAATGTTCCAACTGACCAATGCGTCACGAACAGCAGTTGCAATGTTTTCTCCCGTAGACGGTTCTACAGCGGTAGCACTGAGAAATTTTGACGTACCATCATAACTGACGAGAATTGCGATTCTATCTACTTTTTTTTTACCAAGTGTTGATTCCATTAGTTTGCCATCCCAGTGAACCACCAACGATCGAGCATTGCTTATCTGTAGAAAAAAACCAAATGGATGAAAAACAATGAAGAAAATGAATAAATTATCGAGATAATTAAATTAAAATAAAAAGTTAAATTTTCTTGAAAACCAGTTCGAATGTTCTCTTCTTCCATTTGTCGATGTTTCTTTCGCATTTCATTAATAGATGTTCTATTGATAACTAGTTCACTAACATCCACTTTCAAAGCTTCTGCTGTAGCTATCAAAATATGTACGGCTTTTCCACTCGATACTTTAGCATCATCTAATGCAGCGGAAAGACGTGGCGTGATCCATTGGGTTCGGCCTCTTTTTTTACGTTCTTCTTTACCACAATTCTCTTGGTCATCGGTAGCAAAGTCCATTGTAGGATCTAATACCTCATCATCATCATCATCCATATCATCATTATCTTCCCCTGCTATCACTTATGCCGAATCAAAAAAGTATTATTAAATTATAAAAAACACAAAATCATGTATGTATCTACCAATACTTTGCTTTAACATTTCTGAGTGTCTCCTCTTTCGCGCTTCCTCTTTATCTTTTCGCTCAATTGAACGTTTTTCTTGAGAGTACATTTTAAGATCGACACCAGCCATGCAACCCGGACGTCCCTTCTCTCTTTGTTTTAATAAAAACTGTCTGTCTTCTTCGACAGTAATCATTTGCAAAGCATTTGCATGGGCAATGTCGAAGAGATCATCCAATTTTCCAACAAATTCTCCTTGTTTACTGTGTGGTTTCCCTTTCGAAGAAGTTTTGCTAACACGGTTCCATTCATCATAAATTTTAATTAGTTTTTCACAACATTTGTGTTCTTCACGTATTGGTATTCTAGCTTGTTGCCAAAACACTGATGCCATATTTACAGATAAATTTGCACTCTCTTTGGATGAAAATTTTGCGATTCGCATATTATAAAAGAATACTTGCAAAACTTGACGATTTGAGGGTAATTTAGCTCCCAATATTTGGTGTAATATTCTGCCAATAAGAATAATATTGGAATCCACTGAACTTCGAGTAGTAATTGAAGAAGATGTTGTTGGCAAATCCGCCATTATGAAATTTCCATTTAGTGTCATGCTAACAAATTATGTATTAATATTTTTTTTATATTTCCACACGAAAAACATGTAAACTAACTTACTTCTTTGAAATTCACACGATACACAAATTTACACAATATTAAATTCTTTTAATTCTTTTACCGTTTCTTTTTTATAATTATTTGCACTTTTTCCTTAAACAATATCTGACACACATCAAGACTGAGTGAAAATAAGGAATACATACTCAAAATACATATATTTTGTGTACTGAGCCACTCGAAACGGTACTTTTTTGTTTTGCTTTGCAACAGCAAGAGAAATATTTCAAAACGATATATGGGCATTTCTCCAGAAATGTAAACTATTTGTCGCGTTCGACATACTCTTTAAATTGCTTATATTTGTTGACCATGTAGTTAGTTTGTTCTTTCTTCTTTTACTAAATACAGATCCACTTACGTTCTACACAGAAATATGACAAATATTTACATCTAACTGCATGGTTCTAAAATATATGCAATTAAAGAGTATGTCGAACGCGACAAAAAAGTCCGTCCTTCCGTAGAAATGCCCATATATAGCCTTTTCATAAGTGTTTATAATAAATAATTAACCAATTTTGGAAATTGATGACTTATTAGAAAGATAATTTCATTGCTAGTCGTAATCAATTAGATTTTGTAGAAAATATTCTCTTTTGTGCACTTAATTTGAAGAATATTGGGTAAATATAAATTTTTTCCATATATTTCGTGTATTTAAATTTTTGGTTGATGGGCGCGGCCACTAAATATTATCCGATCAGCCCCAAATTTTAAATTTAATGGTTTTAGACCAAAAGGAAACAGAATCTGCCCGGCACTTCAAAATTTATTTTTAACGACCGGTCTAATGGGGAAGCAGCTCTATATGGGGCCTATGACTTAGAATTTTCCTGTGGGGAGTATTTTTGAACTACTGATTAATGGATGTAATAAACACATACAAACCCAATTTGACTGAGATCTATCTATATGATTTGGAACTTATGGCAATTTATGTCGATTTCATAGGGGTCATTTGTATGGGGGCTAGGTCTGAACATAGACCGATTCTCACCAATTTCAATAGCGTTCATCCCATGGCCCATAGAAGCTCACATACCAAATCTCATCAAAATATATAGATATATGCTACCTGTAGTTTGATTACAAGCTTTACATGGACACACAGACGGACGGACATTGCTATTTCGACTCAAAAAGTGATTCTGAGTCGACCGATATAATTAAAGATGGGCTAGCACGAATATTTTTGGTTGTTACAAATAGCAGCACAAAGTCATTATACCCAGACCACATAGTGGTATAAAATGAGAAATGACAAACGAAAAATGAAAATTGAAAAAGAAAAAACGGAAAATTAAAAATTAACCGGTTGAAATAATAAATATTTTTATATTAGCAGAGCCCCTGACGATATTTTTAAATATGGTCACATTATCAGCTGCAACATGTAAAAAATTTACGTAAAATTAATATATTAATGAAAAGGTTTTTACCATCGTCAACATGATGTATAACACTACAAAGTTAAAAATTCTTTTATTCATAATTTTCCAATATTTTTTTATATAAATTACTTGTTTGTAAATGACGTTATAGCTGCTATGTGAATTCGTCGTAATTGTATTTCTTTCGACGAATTTACGCGTTTATGTACAATAATATTTTTGCACTAACTCCAGACAACAAAAGTTGGAATATAAAATTAATTAATATAATCAAATTAAAAGTATTTAAATAAGGTACTTTTAACTGATTACAATGCCTTAATAGATTTTCCTTTTAGATCTTGCTTAATAGATCTTGCTTTTTTTAAGGAGGTGCAGCCCATGCTCCATAAATACTAAAACATACTTGGTTTTCTTTAGTAAAGTTTTTCTTGTTTTTTTTTTTTTTTGCAAATATTTCACATTTAAATTTCGAACACTAAAGTATTTAAAACGGCTATGAAAACTCAATGTCAACAAAAATATATTGACAGAAAATATAACTACAGTTTCCATTCCAAATTAAGAAAAAACACTTGTCTCGTCAATTCGTATTCGAAAGCTTCCTAAAATAGTTTGCAAAGTTTGTGCCAAAAATTCGTCCAAGACTAGATATGAAATTTTATGTCAATTTAAGACAGTTGATTTTAAAGCTTTTATTTTTAGACATCTAAATTGGTGGAGAATTACTTTTATAAAAAAATAAGGGTGAAACATTACTCTGGCCAGGACCAAATTAAAAGCTGCAACCATGGCCCGTAGAAGAAAATCATATTATGATGTGGATTCCATCAAAAATGGAGAAGAAGAGAATAATCCAGCTACTACTGACAGCTTGCTTTAATTTTGCCAAAATTTACATCTACCTTGCGCTCAGTTTAAAGGAGTGATAAATGATGAGTTTTAATTAATCGCTGAAGGCAACGCTGCCTCGGAAGTAATATTTTAAAGCATCTAGCCAGGAATCATCCAAAAAAGGAATCATCATAAAAGAGCTATTCAGAAATTTATATGCAAACACCATCAGTGAGACAATATTATTCTCCGGTTGGTACTTTTGTTTTTTTTTTTGTGGCCGAGAAGTGATAATATTATATAAAGTTCCCGAGCAGTCGGCATATGTCAGATTATTACTGACTTAAAACACCTCCCTCTTCTTCCTTTACTCTGCGGAACTGCCTGTTAAGGTATTAAGTCGCAGGTCAGGATAGAATTATCTAATCACCACAGCTACTTCCCTCGTTTCCTTTCGTTTCAACTCCTCCTTCTAAATGTGTCATGCAGAACATTAATAAGGTTAGTCACTATGTTCCAATTATCCTCGGATTTTAATATAGCCTCTAGAATGTTCTCCTTTCTCACCTGAACCCCTATATTTTGCTCCAATTGCATACGCTTGTTGTGGAATCTCCGGCATTTAAACATTATATGTTCCATATCCGCAATTTCTTATTTCTATTTCATCATATACAAACCCGTTCAGGTAGCTTCTATAACAACCATGACCGCTTAAAAATTAAGTGAGGTTGCAGATCACTTCTCCATGAAGTCTATACATCCATCTCTGAATGTTTGTTATAATTTGGAATGTCCAACTGCCATTAAGGCTCTGTTCCCATCTAGTCTACCATATAAGTATTGTTGTTTCGCGTTTCGTCCTATGTATTTCGGAATTTGGAGCAGCTGAATTATTCTATTTCGAATCATACAGTCTCCAAGCTTCGCTTGTAAGTAGTTCTACCGGAGCCATTCTCCTTATTACACCTGCTACATCATCTGATGTAGTTCGATACGCACTCAGCCTGTACACCGACGTCATCAGTTTTCGGGAGCTGACACTTAATGCAGGTAACCAAACAGGTGTTGCGTACAACAGAATTGATTTAGTAACATAACACTTGATATTAAGAACCTTTTACTCTGCCTCGGCCATACAACATTTAGAATCATTTTTACTAACGCCATGCTTCTTGCAAACATACCTTAAATGAGTATCGAACTTTAGTCGGGCATCCATCATCACACCAAGGTACTTCAACTCTCCTTTGGATGCTACTTCGTACTGTCCAACCTTAACCTTGATAGATTCAGTTTTTCTGTGTCCACTAATTAAAAGCACTTCAGTCTTTTGTTCTACCAACTGGAGTCCCAAGTACTTGAGCTACAGTCTCATGTAATTTGCTGGCTCTTTTAGATAGATTTCTACCTCGTCAAAATAACTGGCAGTAACAACTACAGTAATCTCGTCCATAAAGCCGACCATCGTCGTGCTGTTTGGCATTTTTACTATTAAAATAATATTGTAAATTAGGTTCCATAGAAGTGAAACCAGTACTGAACCTTGTGGTATGCAAACAGTATTACAGCATAGCGCTTTCTTAGAAAAATAACAAGAAATTATCCTCACTAAGTATCTTGGCACATCTAGCCCATCTAAAGTGATCATTATAAGATTACAATTTGCACAATTAAACGGGTTTTTAACGTATAATGCAATTATTGCAATACATTTTTTTTTTGCTATCTTAACTTGTAAGGCGTTTTTGCTATGTCAACCACCATCTTGATTGCATCAGTCGTCGGCCCAGCTCTTCTAAGGCTGTTCCTCGGATAGACCCTCTGAACTCTCCGTTACAGGCAGAAGTCTGTTATATATGAGTTTTTCCAGAATCTTGCCTATAGTGTCAAGTAAGCAGATTGGCTGATACGATGATGGGTCACCTGGGCGGTTTCGGAAGTAACAACAGCATTGGGTTTTTCCTTAGTTCAGCTAAAAAGGCATGGTTAAAAGCTTCATCAAATGTAGTTTTCCTTCCCCGGTGTTTTGTGGTCTCTCATTTTCCTAATAACTTCAAGGATTTCGTCCTATGCTATGGGTGGAAATTCGTTCACTTGGTCACTGTGTGAAAAGTGGAATGGGATTTCCGCATGTTGCGGAAACAAAGATGACACAATATGATACTTAATAGAGCCTTTACGTTATGCTAAGGCTACAATTGAAAACTCAAAAAGACAAAAACTCGAAACTCTATGTTCAGAATATCGAGATCCCAAGAAAAAACCTGACCTATTCCCATCTTCGAACCATCACCTCGACATTAAGATTTCAGCCCAGTCTATATCGTGAATGGTATTTCAATTGTAAAATGTCACAAAAGTTCGCGAAAGATCTATGTCCCGCCCACTGTAAGAAGGATTGTTCAGTGTCCTCAAGAGCATTTTTCCAGATTTTTCCATGGATTATTTAAGACTGGCCAGTTTAACATATTTCGTCAATATTAGGTCTAACATAAAATACTGCCATCCTAATCTCCTGTTCTCATTTCTAGATTCCATATTGGTTAATATTGAAAATCTCTTAGATAGAGGTGGGTATTCGTCTTGGACGAAAATGCAAGAATTTTATTTAATTAGTTTTGCAAACTCCGTTTTCAGCGATCTATTGACAGTGAAACCATTTCCACTTCTTCATGTAAAGACAATTTGATATACGAAGAACAAAATGTTGGAAAATATGTCCTATCCAGTCATAGGATTTTAATTTAAGAGATGTTCAACTGTAGCAGGAATAATATCTGCAAAACTTCTTGTGTTAATTAGGGACAACCTATAAAGCGTGCTTGCTCCACAGGAAGGCCATCAGGTCGCCGGCAGAATGACTTCTACGAAATCCCCACTGTCTGTCGTTAAGTTATAAGTTGGTTCCTAAGTAGTTCACAAAATAGTAAATCACCATGCTCTCCATTACTTTATTGTTTTTAAGAGCTGTTAGCTACATCCTTTTTAGAATTAACTGAATCTTGGCACTCAACCAATACGATGGAAAAGTACCTCAACGTTACAAAAGAGTAAAAATGTTTGGCAGTGGACACGATAGCAACGAAGAACACTGTTTTCGGTGACTGGTCCAGGTGCCTTGTTTACGTTGAACATTATAAGAATACACTTAGAAGCATGAGATCGAATGAATATCATGTTCATAGCACGGACCATATAATATCCATCCATTAATATCCATATCCATTATATGGTCCATATTTATTATATGGTCCTTGGTTAAACTAACACTTGTATTTTAGTTGAGCCGGAACTACTGTTGTAGGAATGAACATTTGTATTCCAAGCAAAACCAAGACTTCTACCATTTTTCAGTGGCATCAATATTATTGTCAAGGGAACGAAGCTTTCATTTAAAACGACGATATAGAACGTTTCGTGACTGTTTTTTAAAAGCTTCGTAGTTCGGAGCTAGATTACAACATGAAACTATTATCGCCAATCTCAATGGAGATCTTCCTATGGTTAACAGAAATTTATAGCCAAAAAACCATAAAATTATATTTTCAGTTGCGAATTGTAGTTTCATTACATTTAAGGTAAATTCGATTCTGAGTCGATCACTGTCAAGTACGTGGGCGGATCAATAACTCCGTGACTTTTCGAACATGCCTCGTAGTCATATGAAATGTAACGCTGCTCCAATTAAGTACCACCTGTTAATAGACTACTGTAAAATTTTGAGCAAGTTCCGTCATTTACTTTGCGTTTAAAAGCTGTTCAAAACATAGGTCCAACCTCGTGGTTTTATTTTTTTTTTTTAATGGAAAAAAGTGAATTTCGAGTGCTCATTAAACATTATTTTTTGCAAAAAAACCATCAGTCAAACCAAGGAAAAGCTTGGCAATCGATTTCAATAGTAAAAAAAAGTGGTTTACTGACTTTCGTTGTGGTCGCACAAATACAAATGACGCTGAAAGTTTTGGACGGCCAATTGAGGTCAATACACCCGAAAATGTCGAAAAAATCCACGATATGGTGTTGGCCGATCGAAGAGCAAAAGTGCGTGAGATTGCTGATGCCATAGGCATTTCATATGTCAGTGTGGTTTCGATTTTAAATGATCAGTTGGGTTTAAGAAAGCTGTCTACAAGATGGGTGTCGCGTTTGCTCTCAATTGACCATAAACGTAATCGTGTCTCAGTGACAAAACTCCATAAATTGGGCTATGAATTGGTACCTCATCCACCATATTCTCCGGATTTAGCCCCCAGTGATTATTTCCTATTTCCAAACCTAAAGAAATGGCTCAGTGGAAAGAGATTTAGCTCCAACGATGAAATTATTGATAAAAAATGCCTATTTTATGGACCTCGAAAAATCCCATTTTTTGAAGGGATTCAAAAATTGGAGAAACGTTGGACTAAGTATATTGAGCTAAAAGGAGAATATGTTGAAAAATATTTTTTTTTTTGAAAAAAACTTTGTTTCATTCTAAACGTAACGGACTTATTGGTCCGCCCTCGTATATGAAATAGCTACAAACAACAGCACAAACTTATTATAACACATAGTCCTGTAATTGTCACACTCAAAGTGCAAAATGGTTGTATAACAATAAAAAAAACTCCAACAAATTAAAAAAATGTATTTATTTTTTGTTCTTCATTTTACCTTTATCAAAATTGCCTTTAAAAAGGAAAAGCAAAATTATTTTTTTCTGGCAAAAAGCAAAAAGTACTATAGAACCTAAAAAAATAACCTCAAACTAATGAATGAGACATGCTCAAAGAAACCTCAGTTTAGATTTTTAATTATATTTCATTCTTTATTTAAATAAAAATAAGAAGAAAACTTAAAAAATGCCAAATGATCAACAACAAAACATTTAAATTTTTTAAATACATGAAACACACTCTGCGACTCGTAGAGAAGGCAAAGAATATAACAAAATTTTTAAAGACAAACGTTGAAGTGTGAAGGGACGGACAGCGTAACATAAAAGTGATTCAAATTCGGCCGGCCAATTTAATAAGAAGTGAGTCTAGGCTAAGCCTTTTTGGCGGTTGTAGCAATTGCAAGTGGTCAAAGTAAAATAAAGTGATTTTTTAAAAATGTTGCCTTTTCTAATATAATTCAGGCTTCGTGTCTTTTGATCTATTTCGTTTTAAAGATAAAATGAAAAACTTAAAACAAAAAAAAAAAACAAACCTTTTTAATGTATTAATGTGAAAAAAAATTAATTGAAAGTGTTAAGTTTACCCAAAAAAACGTACAAATATTTGCTTTCCTTTCCTTCTTAGCTGTTGCTTTAATTGCCAACGAGTACAAACACCAACAACAAAGAACACATTGAAACAAACTAAGACCACAAAATATTTTCTAAAAACTCCTGCAGAGATGTATCAAATATAAAGCTTATAAAGTCATTGCCTTTTTTAATCAATATACAAATTGTGTTAGTTTCCTTAAGTAACAAGACGAGAAAAAAAGGTTTAATTATGGAGTTTTTACAAAGCATCAAAAATAATTACTTTATCTCTTGCTGTGCGCTAGTATGAGGGGGTGGTTCAATTATGAAAAGAACAAATTTCTAAAATAATTTCCTAAAGAAAATGAGGAGTAAACGAGTATTAAAAAATTAGCTGCTTTAAAATGTGCTTTTAGTATAACGGTAATACTATATATATATTTTTTGGTTTTGAAAAAACTATTAATTCTAATTATAAAAATTATTTAAAACTATGGATTATTTAAAACAATAAAAAATGTAGCGTTATTATAAATTACTAACAGAAGCCAACAGTCGAAATTCGATTGGAATCTAGGAAATTTTATTTTTTTCATTAAATTTTTTTCTTTCAATAATTTTCAAGCTATTTTTAAGCCTTGGGCTCGCTTCTACTATTTTTTCAATTATTTCAATTTAATTTTTTTTATTTTGGGTTGGTTGAATTCGGTGCAAAAAAGAATCCTTAATAATTCTTTGAGAAATTTCTTCATCGATATTCTCCAGCTTGCGCCTTCGAGATCTTTCACTACATCCGTCAATTGGTTTTGCTGGTCGACCCTTTTTCCACTTTCGTTGGCAGTTGTAGATGCACTCTCAAAAATAAGTTCCTTTATTAACCAGTCTTGGTAACGTTTGTACATCTTTGCATTGCTATGAGAGCATTCAATGTACCGTCTTTTCAAATTCGATGCAAAATTAGTAATTTTTCCCTTGTGCACTTCAATGTCTTCTAGATTAAAATTCTGAAAGAAGTCATTGCTCACTATGTGCAATATTACATCGTCTAAATTATTTCGTTGAAAATAAATATCTGCAAGATCTCTGTAACAGTACTTAGCCATTGCACAAATTGCAAGGAATAATAATTGTGGAAACATTATTATAAATACTCTTTCTTGCAATTATGTAAAATAAAAATTTGTATCTTTTATTACCACTTTTAGAAGCATAAAAACCCACACACTAACAAATTTATTATTATTAAAAAAAAAGTCATAAAACTGCATTATAAATATTTGCTGAGAACACAGGGTTTGTTAATAAATAATTTTATAAGAGCCCAAAGGTATGCTAATCAATTTTATGCAATTTAGAACTCATTGCAGGGTAACACATCAACAAATTGAATAAACACACACACAGCATTGTATAGTTTTATGTGTCATTATTATTTCTTCCAAAAAAAAAAAAATCACATCATGGTGCATATCTGTTAAGATGGTGCACACCTGCAACGAAATACCTTTCAATTGGTATATTTTTTTGTCAAAATCGGTTGATAACTAAAGGTATAGAGGGGGTCATTAAAAATCACCTAGCCTATTAATATAGAGTGCAGCTATAGTCTCGCAGCATGCTTTTGTCCCAAAATCCTACTTCGTGATAATTTTTCAAAAATCCAGCGACAGTTTGTCTGTTGTTTTCACTCTTATTATTTCCAAGAAAATTGTCCACCATACTCTTGCAAGATTTCCAGGTTGCACGTTCTTTCTCCAATAAACATTGTGAGAAATTGTCATCATTGAATAGCTTCCTGATCTGAGGGCCAACAAATATGCCTTCTTTGATTTTAACATATGAAATTTGAGGAAAAACTGCTAACAAATATTTAAATGCTGCACAATCTTTGGCAACAGCCTTGGCAAATTTCTTAAAAAGGCCCAATTTTATATGCAGAGGCGGAAGATGAACGTCGTTTGGATGAATTAAGGGGTTATTTGAAATGTTTTGTTTTCCTGTTGAATACTCAGTTCTTTTTGGCCATTTTATTCTGACGTAATGATGACATGTAGCGCGACTATCCCATAGACAAAGGAAACAACAACATTTTGTGAAACCTCCTTGCATACCAGTCAACAAAACAATGACCTGAAACAAATTAATTTACTGTTATTTACGATGGTCGATACTATATATATAAAGAAATCTAAATCACACACCTTAAGGTCACCACAGATCTTTCATTTATGATCGTTGTATTTAAGTTATGTCAAAATTTCAGTCATTGATTCGTAATTTTCCTTTGCATTAATGGCATGAGCAATTGGTCCGGATGCTTTTTCATTCCCATTATGCAAAGGAAGAGCCTTTAAACTGCACATAGATCCCTCAATAAATAATCTCCATTCAGTTTTGTCACATGGCTGGTTCATTTTTTGAAATAAACCATCAACATCAGTACAGTATAGAATAGATTGTTTCTTTTCAAAATATGCAGTAAAAAAGGTAAAAAATCTTGGCATAGTTTTCAATAACAACTTGACTTGGTCAAGCCACGTAGATACACTTGTGGTTCAAACGTATATAAAGCTAAGATCGCTTTGGGTAACTCAGTATTTTACGCCGTTAAGAGTAAGACATCTTCTTGCAAAGGCATACTTAATTCCTGGTCTACATTATGCCTGTGAACTTTTTGGCAACTGCGACTACGCCAGCAAGAAAAAACTAAATATTTTTTACAACAATATTGTTAGATATGTTTATGGACTGAAGAAACGTGATAGCGTTTCGACTTTCTCAAAAAGTCTTTATGGAGTCTCATTCGATAACCATATTAATAAAAGGGTTTTAATGTTTTTGCACAAAATTATTTACACTGAGAAACCCCTATATCTTTATGATCAAATACAGTTTGCTAGATCTAGAAGAGGCAAAAAACTTATTATCTCTATGCGTCGATGCCTTGTGTCAGAATGGCAATTTTTCATAAACACGTCTTTGGAATGCAATTCCACATAACCAACAATTAGTTAGCAACGCGATACATTTTAAGAAATTTTTGTTCAGTTACTTTGTTTAAATATATTTAATTTTCGCTTCTTTAAATTCATGAATTTTAATAATTTCTTGTATTTATTTTACTTTATTTTAAATAAGTTATAAATTTTTTTTTTTTATTGTATTTTAATTTTGTGGCGAATTTTTGAACGATGAAAATCCTGTACTTTAATTATAAGACATTTCTTGTTGTACAGGAAATTAATAAAGAAATAATAATAATAATAATAATAATAATCGGTTTGGTGGGGACTGTCTCCAAAGCACTGGAATTGAAAAATCGAAATAGATCTTCTGGGCATTTGACCACTTGTATAAAACAGTTCTGTAAATATTGCAAAACATTGGCATCAAAACCAAAATAATGTAAATATGCCCATTTTAATGATTCCGATATTGCATATTCTTTTTTTCCAACCAAATATTCACCACACACAAAGCAAAAATAGCTTGAATCAGTAACAGACGATCTGCCTGACATGGTTAAACGCTACTATTTTGAAGATTTAGAATGAATGTGGGCTTCTGTCAAATTAATAATTGTGAAATTGTATTGACCGTATTGACTGTTTTACAGTATTGCCAACATGCGATAAAATATGAACAAGACGTGATAGCCCAATTTTTATGCCAGATTCGAATTCAGCGCACCCATATTAGTTAAAAAACATGCTTCGTTTCTGCAGTCGATTTTTTTTTTAAGTTGTAGACCAGTGCTATTATTGGAAACGGGAACAGTGTTATTTAAGGCAATTTCAGGTGGATTTTGGCCAATATCGGCATAGCTCAGAGGAAAAGCAGGATCCCTAATATTACTAATAATTGAAATTGAGTCAGGTATGGAAGAACGAGAAGTAACAGAAACCAGAACAGGATTATTGTTTTTTCCTTTGGTAACATTTCTTGACGATTTACGGCGTTTCGGTGCAGATTGAGGAAGAGATTTTAAATTATCCAATGATTTGAAATCATCAAATTATTTTCCATTATCATTAATGCGATTAGCTGAATGCGACGATTCTTATTGTATATTCAGAAATTTCTTTTTTGTATCTTGGAAGAAGCGATAAAAATTTAAGCCAATTTTTCTACACATCAATGTAGACCTTTGTTATAGGTTAAAGCATCCGCAACTAACCCAGAAACACCACTACATTTAAGATGACAAAGTTCACGACACAACCAACAATCGATCATTCTATTCCCATCATCTTTAATGGAACAAGGATTTGTTAAACATCTTATATATTAAAAAAATTTATGAAAATTAAAGTCAGTCCGTCTGGCCGTTCTATCCGGCCGATTTCCTTCAGTTTTTTTAGTGAAAGGTATTTATACACAGATATGTCATCAGTCATTGAAATTTACTCAACTTCCACCTTACTCAAGTTATACTCAAACGCGATTCTTCCCTGTACATTTCTTATGGGACACATTCACTCAAGCAATCCGAATCCTCATAGCTCCTCTTTTAATGAATGGATATTGATCGTTCGCTCTCAGAATAATCAGTGGATCAAGCTCTTTCTTTTGAGCTATTAACTGCTTAAATTCATTGAGTTTGAGGAAGGTTATGCGTTCACAATCAACTTTACATTATGCAGCACGTACAGATTAACTGTTTAAATTCGTTGAGTTTGAGGAAAGTTGTGCGTGCACAATCAACTTTACATTATGCAACATGAAAGTTAACGTACAGATTTCAATACAATAATTGCATAACACATACCCTGTGTTGAATTGTGAATTGCCCGGAATTTGAATACCTTTAGGTGACATACAAGGTGGCCTTTATTTCTGTGTGTTCAACAAATATTTATAATGAAAGAAACTTAATGAATTAAATAGATTAAAAACATTGAAAGAAATAAATTAAATAATAATATAAAATTTCCTAGAATTTGCACTCGAATTCGAGGGCTGGGCTCTGCTAGTAACATATTTACAAACATGCTAGCAGATTCCAGCGCTCGAAATTCGAAAGCAATTTCTAGGCAGCTTTATTTTTCAACTTAGCCAATTCACAAACCAATACTGTTATGGTTTATTACTATTGTGAATGAAGATATCAAACTCATTAACAAACACATTAACAAATTTAATAAAACACACATAGCATATGTCTTATTTTATCGGTGTGTGAGAAGCAACTTTAAATGCAATTTACTCAAAATAAAGAAAAAAATTAAAAATCTGTAAATCTAGTGAACAGCTAAAAAGAAATATCTTTCAAATAATATAGGCTCGGTCAAAATCGGGATAAAACCGTAGAACGCAACATCGGTCACAAGAAATCGCCTAGCTTATTCAAATATAGTTTATTACAAATAATGTGTAGATATTGTTAAATGTAATGCCGTTTTCTTTTCTGACAAAAAATGTCGCCCTTTTTTTGCCCTTTTTTCGAAAAGTGTATTTTTTTTATATATTCTGAATTAAGAGTAACCTTATCTTATACATCAATCGAAAGGTATCAAAGTAGAGCCCTCGTAAATCACAAAAAATTCCAGCCATTGCCTTCCGTCAGGTCATAGTGTGAGAATATTTCCCCATTGTTCCCCATTTTTGAATATTTCCATCCTATGACTTCCAAGAGGATAATAATGAAAACAGCACTTTGAGACCTTTTGATTGATATATAATATAAGGTTGCTCTTAATTCAGAATATTAAAAAAAATACACTTTTCCAAAAAAGGGCAAAAAAAGGGTGACATTTTTTGTCAGAAAAGAAAACGGCATAAGAAAAGAGTTTACTTGTTTGTTCGTTATCAATTTTGCATATAGGCTACTATGTGTTGTTATTGTAAAATGGGTGTTGTTGTAAAAAGAGTATGCAACTGATTGTTCGGGTTTTTATTTATGTTTTCTTATTTAAGTATATAGTGTTGTTATTGTTGTTTAGCTAAGTTTTGTCTGTGTCTTTTTATGCTTTATTCTATTTAATATATGATTTTTATGTTTTTAATTTTAACTTTCTCTATATATTAATACGTGAACGTAAATTTTTGGTTCGCTTTTTAAGAAATATGAGGGCACGGGAGAGTGTGCAAATTGGCATATTTATAGTTCATATGGGGGAGAAGCTGAGAATGATAAAACTTGTGTTTAATATGTCTTGAAAATATATTAAATTAAATAAAATATTTATAATAATACGTTACACCCTGTTAATATCAGACGCTCTGTGTTGAATTGTGAATAGCAAAAATTGATTAACATACCCTTAGGCTCATTTAAATATTCCTAAATTTTATATGTATGTATATAGATTACAAAAAACATTGGAAGACCAAAGTTTAATGAAAAAATAATATTTCCTAGAATTTGCACTGGAATTTCAAGTGCTGGGCTATGCTAGTTGATTTTAATTATTTCAAAAACAATTTATTTCAAATTTAATTTTAATAAGGTAACTTTTTGAAATCAGAATTATATATTATATATTCTTTATTATAAAAGAATATAACAAAAATTTACAGATCCAAATATTTCACAACTGACTTGTAACACCATGTAAAGAACACTGATATTTTTAATATCCGAAGGCAAAAAATGAATATCAATGCCACTCAAATTTGGTGTATGTCTATTTTCTATATCTAACTAGTTGCACCTAATTGATATCGTATAGTCGGTATAGATCACTATAATTTTCTTACCTATTTTTATTCTATTTTGTACATGGATGTATTAATAACAATAAGAAAATTATAGTCACTCAAGCCCGACTACACGATACCCTATGACATGGTTTAGAGACCCTATCTCTCAGGCCCAACTAACTGGATATAGAAAATAAGCATAAACCAAATTTGAGTGGGATTTTTATCAATTTTTTCGGCTGCAGATATGAAAAAGTTCATATCGGATGCTATAACTATATGGGGACTAGGCCCAAAAATGGACCGATCCTGACCATGTTTGGTAGAGTCTCTTGTATTTTGCAAAAATATATACAAACAAAATTTGAGAAGAATCAGTGCAATATTTTTGTTTTTTGATTGATTTAAGTGAAGATCGGGAAGCGGCTCTATATGGGGCCTATGACTAAGAGTTGTCCAATAGGGATCATTTTTGGACTACTGATTAATGGATGTAATATATACATATAAACCCAATTTAACTAAGATTTGTATGATAATTTGGATCTTATGGCAATATATGTTGATTTCATAGGGGTCATTTGTAGGGGCTAGGGCTGAACATGGCCCGATTCCCATCAATTTCAACAGCGTTCATTCCATGACCGATAGAAGATCAAATACCAAATTTTATCAAAATATATTCATATTTGCGACCTGCAGTTTGATTAAAAGCTTTACATGGACACACAGACGGACGGACGGACATCGTTAAATCGAATCAGATAGTGATTCTGATAGTGATTCTGATTCGATCGGTATAATTAAAGATGGGTGTAGGTCAAATATTTTTGGTTGTTACAATCAGCAGCACAAAGTCATTATACCCAAACCACATAGTGGTATAGGGTATAAAAATTGTTTATTTAAGCCTTAGTTACTATTTTGCTAAGGAATGAAATTAGAAACCACTCATGGTTCTTGAGTTGTAGCTGAAAAACTAAGCGAACAAACATCAACATAAGAAAAAAATTTAAAAGAGTAGTTTTACCTGAAAACGCCAAACGCTTTGCACGTTTTACTATTCCTCTAATTTTTCACCCCCCAGACAATGACTCCGAAAATGGTCCACAGTAACATCATATAGAGTTGAATTTTTTTCTCGCTACTATACATCTAAGAAAAGACAACGGAATAAACCAATACATGCTTGATGACAATGAATTAGATGTTAAAATTGTATTTCATAAAAGGTTCCTATCAAATCTGTTATGCCGTAGCTGCTGACATGGTGACGTGTTATTATAATTTTCTTCATAATAAATTACTTAAACTTCAATTAGTCACTTTAGAAATTTCTATGGAAATTGTGATTAATTTATATTTATATTTTTTTCAACAGAACTTTATGTAATTATGTTTTCGAGTTAAAGTAAAAAAAGCTTAAATTTCTTTTAAGGTTTTTTTTATTAAAGGATGTCTACATTCTTCTTCTTATGGTTTCGACTACTTCTCGCTTCAATTTTCTTTCTAAGAATATAGATCTTTCTAGAAGTGTATTCGAATTTAGTTTGAACCGCTTTTTTGTTGGCAAAGTTATCCTACATATTGTATTGTGTTATAGTATTTTAAAGCTGATAACAAATTATAGAAAATATATAAATTAGTATACATACAATGTTAAAGCGGAACATTACATTTCTTTTTTTTTTTTTTGTTACATTACTAAGTTTCTTCCCCCTTATGCTTTTGATTTATATTTATTTTGTTTTGTTTTAACTCAAACGTTTTTCTTTTATTTAGCTGACACCTTTAGGCACTGAGTTTATTTATTTGCTGTTTTACATTATTGTTTTCTTATTTTTTAATATGTTTCTTTTTTCACTTATTGTTTGTCTGTTGCCATGATTGTTTCTGTTTAATTGTCAAGCTTATTGTCATTGTTTTCCTTGAAGCCCATTCCACTTTTTTACGATTTTATTTAATGCCATATTGTTTTATTGTTCTTTTTTTATAGAACTTTAATATAATTTCTGTTAAATATTAAACAGCTGTGGCCAGATAATTAGCGGGTTTGTATTTGCTATAGGTTTCTGTAATAAATTTGCAAGGCCTCATAGGCTTAAAAGTTAAGTAATTACTTAATGGAGCACTTGATCCATAAATTGATGGCCCACAAATGTCTTATCTTTTATATTAATTAAAAAAAGAGTGTGCTGCATTTTATTTTTATTTCAGTTTTTCACTTTCAATTAGACTATTTTTCTTGATTTCGACTAGCTGAACAACTTAACATTATTGCAGTAATGTGTTTTTTCTCTTTAAGTTTTTCCTGTTTCTTGCTATTTTTTCTTTAATGTTTCCTTTCTTCTTTATAAGTACGAGTACTATTGTTTGTTATTTTAGCATTTCAGTTCTTTAATAAAAATTTCATCGCATTTGCTTTCTTGATACTTTGATTTTTGTTCCGTAGGTGGCTATATCCTAACAAGCTTTAGAGTACAGTAAAAAACTAAGGAACATTTCATTATCATCATTATTGTTATTGTTATTGTTATTGTGTTGTATGTAGGTGGTTATAACTGTGCATTATATACATTCAGTGATGCTAACGTAGATTTTTACAACAAATTTAAGTCATTTCATCGTCTTTGAATATCAGTTTTTATATCCATTAAAAAAATTATAAACGGGTTACCGACTCAAAAGAACCGGTTTCTTTTCGAAATTTAAGATTAATCTTATCTAGATCGATTTTTTTTTCTGCTTTTAAACCGAATAACGAACTAAGTACTTGCAAAATAACACAAAATTTAAATGTTGTTCAAAACGGTAACCCTAAACTTAAAAATATGCGAAATAAGATGGAGGTTGGAAACCTTAGGCAAAATGTTTTCTAGACTAGTTATCCTAATCAAAAAAAAAAAAAAAAAAAAAAAAAAAAACCCGTATCTCAAACATTAAGAAATTGAAAATTTTGTAAACCAGCACTGGATTGTGAAACTTTAGATTAAAACGTAGAAGTTTTTTAAATCGGTTAACCGACACAAAAAACGGTTTCTTAGTTATTCGAAAGTTTTGTACAAACAATAAACTTTTTTTCGCAAACATTTTTTAAAAATGTTTCTTAGTATTGAAAATGTTTACACAGGTGGAGTTTTTGAAAACTTAGTTTTCTTTTCTGACAAAAAATGTCGCCCTTTTTTTGCCCTTTTTTGGAAAAGTGTATTTTTTTATATATTCTGAATTAAAAGCAACCTTATATTATATATCAATCGAAAGGTCTCAGAGTGCTGTGTTCATAACTACATAAAAATTTTGATTATTATCCTCTTGGAAGTCATAGGGTGAAAATATTCGAAAAAGGGGAACAATGGCGAAATATTCTCACAGTATGACCTGAAAGAAGACAATGGCTGGAATTTTTTGTGATTTATGAGGGCTCGACTTTGAGACCTTTCGATTGATGTATAAGATAAGGTTGCTCTTAATTCAAAATATATAAAAAAATACACTTTTCGATAAAAAGGGCAAAAAGAGGGCGACATTTTTTGTCAGAAAAGAAAACGGCATTAGACAAAAAAAAAAATGCATTATAGAACTAATAAATAAAAAACAGTAAAAGTTTCACAAAACAGTTAACCGATACAGGATTGCAAGTCGAGTTTTTAGATTTTAGACAATATGATAAAAAAAATCTTAAACCGCCAATGGCAACAAAAAAGGTTTTATCAAATATGTTTTTGAAACTGGTCCCTTAAATATCACTTTTCATTTTTCATTTTTCATTTTTAATTTTCCATTCATAATTTTTTATTTTCCATTTTTAATTTTCGTTTTTCATTTTTCATTTTTCATTTTTCATTTTTTATTTTTTATTTTTCATTTTTTATTTTTTATTTTTTATTTTTTTTTTTAATTTTTTATTTTTTATTTTATATTTTATTTCATTTTTTATTTTCCATTTTTCATTTTTTATTTTTCATTTTTAATTTTCAAGCAGGTTATTACATATCATAATTTTTTCACCAATACATTCATAAGTAACACCAATTTTGTTTTACTTCACATGTTACGGTGTTTTTGTGATTGTATTGTAAAATAGAACTTTTCCGCCCTGCGCGTATAGATGTTTACACATGAGAAAATTGATTTATCAAGTTTTGGATACCATGTTATAATTTTGAAAATACGAAAAACCATATGGACTTCTAATCACTTAACCACCACAAAAAAAACCAAGAAAGAAAATTATAGTCGGTATAGACCGACCGATACGATACCCTACCTTAATTAGATAAAGAAAATAAGCATAAACCAAATTTGGGTGGAATTTTTTATAAATTTGTTTTGCCTTGGGTTATGAAAAGTTCATATCGGATGCTATATTTATATGGGCACCAGGTCTAAAAATGAACTGATCCCTACCATATTTGGTAGGGTGCTTATTTTTTGCCAAAACCTATACAAACCAAATTTGAGAAATTCCTGTACAATATTTTTGTTTTTTGATAGATTTAAGTGAAGTTCGGGAAGCAGATTTATATGGGGGCTATGGCTAAGAATTGTCCTGTAGGGTTTATTTTTAGACTACTGATTAATGGATGCAATAAACATACACAGATCAACTTTTACCAAGATCTATATGATAATTCGGATATTATGGCAATTAAAGTCGATCTCATAGGGTTCATTTGTATGGGTACTAGATCTGAACATGACCCGATTTTCACCAAATTCAATAGCGTTATGGCCGCTAAAAGATTATACACTAAATTTCGTCAAAATAGCTTCGTATTTGCGACCTGTAGTTTTATTACAAAGTTTACCTGGACACACAGACGGACAGACAGACGGACATTGCTAAATTGGCTCAGAAAGTGATTCTGAGTCGATCGGTATAATAATTTGGTAGTTACACACATCAGCACAAAGTCATTATACCATGACCATATGGTGGTATAGAGTATGGTACTGTTTGCTCAAATATTCCAACATTATTCCAAATCTTCGATATAACTTCAAGTTTTTGAAAAATTACACAAATCGTGAATATTTTGTACCTACATAGAAGCCGATTTTTCATTAATTCGAAATTTTTAATTATATAAAACCAAGTTGAATTTTTTAAAATTCAAATATTTGAACACAGGTCCTTTTTTTAAAATATGATTAAATCTATTTTTGCACCGAGTAACCGAACAACCGATTCAAAGAATTTTAAAAATTTAAAAAATCTAATATGCCGTCAAAATAGTTTCTTATATATTTGAAAATTTATTATATTTGAAAGCTATTTTATTTTTTAAAAGGTGGATCAAATTAGAAATTCGAAACCATTCTTAAAGAGGCATTCTAAATAAAATCTACGTTTTTCTATCGGGTTCTTATTTATTAAAAAAATTAAAATATTCGAACCTAGGGCCCTTTATTAAAATTATGATTAAATCTACTTTTTGCACCGAATAACCGATTCAAAAAACCGGTTTTTAAAAAATTAAAAAAAATCGTATATGCTGTCAAAACAGTTTCTCATGTAACTGAAAATTTATTATATTAGAAAGCTGTTTTATTTTTTAAAAGATGGATCAAATTCGAAATTCGAAACAATTTTTAAACAGGAATTCTAAATCAAATCTGCAGAATTTTTTATTTATTCAAAATTTTAATATATTCTTTAAAATTTGGTTTTAATTTTAGAAGGGTTGTTTAAGCCAATAACTCGCCAAATAAAAAACGTAATATTTGCTAATCGCAGCCATTCGAATATTTAGCAGTTTATGTGTATTGCGTAATACTTTCAAAACAAGTTTTGTTTTCTTGTTGCAGAGGCCCAAAAAATTGTAGATATATTCGCTAAATTTTAAATCGCTATTTTTATTCTCTGTTGGGTATCGCTCACATTTGATTGGCATCACTATTTACATTTTAAATTAATAATTTTTCATTATCATAAGGTAGATTTCTGTTCGTTTCTTTTTATTCTTCTTGTTCAAGATGTTTTTTGTTATGTTTTGTTTCCCCCGCCCTCCCTCAGTCTCATTTCCATAGTCTTTGTGTTTTGTTTATGCAAATACATTATCAGCACCTGTGGTGTTGGTAAATATTTAATTGAAACATTAAAAAGGTAAACCATTTTTTTTTGTTCTTAACTTCTCCGCTAAAAAAATGTACCAACAAATGTTCCGCTGTTCACATAAAATTTACATGTATTGATAGCCGAGGCTTGTACTTTTATTGATGGGGTATTGTATTGTACTCTTAACTCCCACGTGTTTGCAATTGTTATTAATATAGACATATTTTTCGATTTAGCTGGCACATTTTTCGTTAAACTTGCAAACAACTTGAATTTTTTTCTTCGAGTAAAATCGATTTTTTTCCCAACAAATTATATTAATTACAGCAAGCAAAAATTTAAATGTGTAGGTTGTTTTTTTTTTAATAGAAGAATTATATTAAAAGCTGGCTTTCTTAATTTAAATGACAAACTGTAAAAATAAATTAATTTCTGTTTTGTTGTTGAATCTTCTGTTTTATATGAAGAAAGTGTGATGAAGAGATAACTTGAAAAAGTGTGTAGAGATAATTATACTTTTCAAAATTGTTGCATACTTTATGGGATATCATTGAAATATTGTTATTGTTTATAATTAGTTTTTCATTCATAATTTTAACTGTTAAACAAATTTTAAAGCTTAAACTTGTTGATTTAAAAAAAAAAATATAAAGAGCTAAATAAAACCGCATCTTTTATTTAAGTAACCTTAATCTATTATTGTCGCAAAACATAAACAACTTAAGTTAAAAAACCAGAAAAAAGTTGGTTATTACTACAAATTATAGCTTCTTATCTAAAATCATTGAAAACAGTATATCTCAAACCGGCAATAAGTTCTATTGCCTTTAAACGAAATAATACAATTTAAAGATATTTTTTTTTTTTTTTATATACAATAGGAAAGTAAAAATAATAATGACTTCATTATTTAAGCCATGTTACATTACATTTCAATGTACCCGAGTAGCAGCCGTAGTATCATCATCAACATGGATGACTTTGTCATCATAATCATGTGCTTAGAAGTTGATGATACTATTGAATGATATCAAGCCAGTGCTGCTTGCCAGTGGGTTCTCTGTTGTACTGCGAGAATATGGAGTTGATAGAACAACTCACAACTACAATGTTTTGCCATGGTTTCTACCGTGCATTATTGTTTCTTCGCAAGTTATAGCTTTTGTCTTTGCTATAATTTACGCTTATATAAGTATGTTTTTTTTTTTGGTTGCCTTTGTTATCGACTGTCTTTTTGAAACTTTGGTGTGGTTTCCTTACAACATACACTTACATACACATTCCATAAAATACATCACCATAGTCATAGTCGTTTGTATTTTGCGTATTTCTCGCACAAAGGGGAGCCATGAAATCCCACAAAGGTACTTAACATATAATATGCCATTGATAAGGCAGAAATGAACAAAGTCACACACAAAAAAAAAACGAATATCAACTCATCAGTATACTCTTATATATAAGAAAATGTGTCTTCACTAGGGTACGTGTGCAGTATATACATACATACATATGCACATACTCGTAAGTATTCCCAAAAGGCAAACTACATTAATGCCGTGATTTATATTGTTTGATATACCCGCACTTTAAGGAATGAATGTTCTTAAATTTGTCTTATCGTATTGAAGTACAATCGTAATTATTTGAAATTTAGAAATGCAATTTAACAAAATATTGTTGGGGGAAAAAAATGGCACGTGTTGAGACTTAGCTCAAGCAGAGCATTTTTTAATTTGTTTTAGGTAAAATTTTTAAAAAAAAATTTGTCTTTGAGACTTCGTAGAATTCCTATCAGCAGCAATTTATTTTAACGTTTGATTTCATTTCTATTTGAATTCACTCTTGATTTTTATAAAATTTCTTATTCTTCTTAGTTAATCATATCTGCTACAAATAAGCATTTATTTGATTTTAATTTTCTCATACAAAATATGAATTCTTAAAAAAGCGCTTTAATATATACAATTATGATTTTGTAATCTTAACATATAGTTACGCTCATCACTACGTGACTCCGTATCTATGTAATATTAATATTTAACTTCATAAAATTATCACTAATAGATACGTCTGAGTAATAATATGATAAGTGAGGAAAATCGCATTTATTTCTTTAACCGTTTGATGACCAGGGGACATATGTGTCCCCAAAAAGAAAAATATGCGTTAAAATAAACTAATACTAAAAGTATTGATATTTTTAGCTTAATGCAAAGCTAAATGATGGGTTTTTAAAATTTATAAAAAAATTTGTGCGAAAAAAAATTTATAAATGTTTCTTTAAGAGCTAAAAAGCAAGTTTTGCACATATCGTAAACGGGATATTTAAACTGCTCTAAATCATAGACAAAATTTTCTCTTTCTTTCAAATTAAAAAATTTTGTTTAATTTAACAATATTCTACAAATTGAAATACGGTTTTGAGATATTTTCAAGAAAAAAACTAGCCTGTGGTCGTCGATGGTAACTTTTCGTTTGATGAATTTGAATACAATTGCTAACAGTGGTGAGAGTTGGCATATTAAAAAAACTAAAAAGGGACTTCCCCATTAAGTTTGTAAACTTTATCAGGTGACTGAATTCCTAGAATTTGTATTCTATTTACTTACTTTACTCTGCGAGAAGTGGTGTTTTCTAATTTGCTAAAAAAGTGATATTTTGATTCGTTTTGGTAAGTTTGGTGAATGTAAATTCTATAGCACGTTGTAACATCATGTTTTTAGAAGAATGGCTTTCCAGCGTCGTAGATTTTTGAAACTGAATGAAGAAGAAATATTGCAATTTCTTACTGCGGAAAATAGCGAAGATGAAGACGATTCTTGATGGTGATGTTGATGCAGGTGCAGCATTTTGTGAAACCGATGATAATGCGGTTAAGACAACAGAACAAGTCGTTGAGATAACGGAGCAAGCGCCTCGTATTCCAGAAAATTACAAGAAAAAAACGACAGAAAAAAGTGAACCAAATTTTAGATGGAGAAATTCAAACACTGCAAACGTATTCCCTAACAGTGACTATGAGTGTGGAAAAGTACAAATCTGCGATGTTGGGGACCCCAACAGTAATCTTTCACCATTTCAGGTCTTTTTACTGACTACGAACTTTGATGTTTTGATAGAACTTGTAACGAGGTTTTGTCGTAGGCTGGGGTAGCTTGTCGTGTCCTGGGTCTACTCAAGGACCCTCAAAACCTTAAGTAATAATAAGACAGTTGTTTTACCCTTTGACGGGGTTGTATATTAGCCTTAATTTTATTATTCTCTTTATAATTACATAAATATTTATATATATTTCAAATATCAACACACGTGGCAATACTTCTTCGTCTTACTCGGACCTTCTCGCAATACATCAATATTAGTGGTCATCGGATATATCGGTGGTGGCTGCTTGTCGGTGGCAGTCGGCTGTATCGGTGTTCGGCTGTGTATATCGGTGGCAGTCGGCTGTATCGGTGTTCGGCTGCTTATATTGGTGGCAGTCGGCTGTAGCGGTGTTCGGCTGTGTGTATCGGTGGCAGTCGGCTGTATCAGTGTTCGGCTGCTTATATCGGTGACAGTCGGTTGTATCGGTGTTCGGCTGCTTATATCGGTGGCAGTCGGCTGTATCGGTGTTCGGCAGCTTATATCGGTGAAACTAACTACTAACAGTCAGCTTAGGGCCGCTGTGTAAAATACGAACAGTCAGCTTACGGCCGCTGTGTAAGATACGAACAGTCAGCTTAGCGCCGCTGTGTAAAATACGCACAGTCAACAGAAGTCGCTGTGTAACTAACTACGAACAATCAGCTTAGGGCCGCTGTGTAAAATACGAACAGTCAGCTTAGGGCCGCTGTGTAAGATACGAACAGTCAGCTTAGGGCCGCTGTGTAAAAATACGAACAGTCAGCTTAGGGCCGCTGTGTAAAAATACGAACAGTCAGCTTAGGGCCGCTGTGTAAGATACGAACAGTAAGCTTAGGGCCGCTGTGTAAAAATACGAACAGTCAGCTTAGGGCCGCTGTGTAAAATACGAACAGTCAGCTTAGGCCCGCTGTGTAAGATACGAACAGTCAACAGAAGTCGCTGTGTAACTAACTATGAACAGTCAGCTTAGAGCCGCTGTGTAAAATACGAACAGTCAACAGAAGTCGCTGTGTAACTAACTACGAGGGAGATGACCGAGGTCGTTCGCCCTTAAATTTATGCGCTAGGATCTATTTCACTGAATAATAAATCGTCCTTATGCCCACCAAATTAATGTGTTAGCAGCTATTTCACTTAAATAGTAAATTGTCCTTACACGGAGTCTTATCGTAAATCCGACTTCGACTCGGAGTCTTGTCATTAACCCGACTTCGACCGACTTTACATCCACCAACCTTGATTACTTATGTCAGTAAATTCATTAACTGAATGAGAATCAATAATTAGTATGTATTGTATGGTGGTTGATATAGGTAACGTTGGTTTTTGTAATTATAATAGTAGTGTACGTTGCGTTTACCTACGTTACAAACTTATAGTTCATGAATCCTGTAGATATGCTGAACAAAATGGAAGAGTTCTTGATGTAACTGCTGACGAAATGAAAGCATTTCTTGGTATCAATCTGGTAATGACATTATAACGTTTTACCATCCATTCGTGATTATTGGTCAACAGAACATGATATGGGTGTACCCTTCATAAGTAATGTAATGACAAGAAAAAGATTTGAAGATATCCGTTAAAATTTGCACTTCAGCAATAACGATGAAGAAGGAAACAGGAATGATTGGGCTTTTAAGATCAGACCTGTCATAAGTCATTTCAACAATGCATTTCAAAATGCAATGAACAACACATACAAACAGGCTGCCGATGAACACATGATCAAATTCAAAGATCATAATGCTATGAAGCAGTATATCAAGAGCAAACCAATAAGGTGTGGTGTAGATGTGACTCTGCTTCCGGATATTTTTGAATTTGATCTATACACTGGAAGAAAAGAGTATGGAACTGAATATGGACTTGGGGAATCAGTCGTGCCTCAGTTTACAGAAAAACTCACAGGTTTGGGCTCCGAGGTCTACATTGATAAATTCTTCAACTCGCCTTTGTTACAATATGAGTTGAAAAAACGTCAAATAAAGTCCTGTGGAACAGTAAGAAGCAACCGAAAAAATATTCCAAAAAATGTGCCTCTCGATAAGAATATGAAGCGAGGAGACATTCAAACATCAAGCTTTGAGGGCACATCCTTTATGAAATGAATGGACAACAGAGCTGTGACTCTTCTCACAAAGTTTCTTTCGCCAGTGGAGACAGACACCGTCAGACGTCACATAGCTGTTAGTGCTGAGAAAATCAACGTAAAATGTCCGAAAGCTATTATGCATTACAACAAAAATATGGGTGGAGTAGATTTAATGGATCAGCGCAAGTTCTGTTATGAACTAGACCGCAAATTGGTTATTTTTTGACTTACTTGATATAAGCATAAACAATTCCTACGTTGTTTACACCGAATGTAAAGCAAAAAATCTTGTTGTTGAGGCCCTTCAACTTAACTCCCTTGAATTTACACGATTGGTGGCTAGAAATTTAATCGCTAGCTATTCTTCCCATCAGAGAAAATTTCCAATATTCCAGTCATCAAAAATCAGTGTCAGCAAGAGACCGGCTTCTTCGCATTCTATGCTCAAAGCCAACGTAAGAAAGAGATGTGTTCAATGCGCAAAAATTAATGTCGAAAATCGCTCTTATAACTATTGTAATGAATGCAATGTTCATCTATGTTTTACTACTAACCGTAGTTGTTTCCAGAACATTATAGTTAACCATAATTTATCGCAAAATTAAACATAAATGTTTATTAAAAGCGTATTATAACATTAAATATGTAACTTTTATTGAAAAACCTATGTATAATAAAAAAGACATTTTTGGCTCCCTTAAGTACCACAGGGACACATGTGTCCCATAAAAAAACTCTTACACGAAAAATTGTTTTTCATATTTTTGAACGGTTTTGCTTTAGTTGGATTCTGACAAGCTTATTTCATATCAAAATGATAAAGGGAAAGTCCCCAGAAGCTTGTGGTCCTGATAGGGTTAAAAAAGCATTTTTTTTAAGTACACATATATTGTCCTAAAAATAATAAACTTTCTTCAAAATTAAAATTTTGAATTTTCCTTAAAAACATCTTCTCGTAAATATTTAATTTTTTTTTAATAGCACCATTTTATAAAAAGACCATATTTGTAAAAATAACCTTTTTGGCAAAAAAAAAATACCTATTTGCATCGTGGTAAACTTTTGTCAAACACATAATTTCTAATAAAAGTGAAGCTTTTAAAAATAGTATCTCTTCTTAATAAAATCAAATTTTCTTTAAAAAATATTTCATATGCTTTAATTTTTTGCCGCTCACATTGCGTGGCCTCGGCCTTATGGGGAAATTTTGAAAGAAAATTTTTGCCGCGTGTTTATTATCGGTAAATTGTTGTATAAAAAATTTAAAAAATTTCAGAAGAAAGCATTAGATATGAAATGATATAAAATTTGTAACCACACTGTATTCTTTATCGGACCGGTTTTTTATTTTAAATATTTTTCATAATTTTATCGAAATGGGTATGAAGTTTTCATATATTTATAATATAGAGAATATTCTCTTTCAATTTCTTTTTTTATTTTTTTATTTGTTTCCATTCGATGTATTGTTTAATCCTACTTCCATTCTGGCAACCGTAGCAGGCGGAGCAGTACCACGTCAAATGAGTGCTGCTCTGAAGTTCTCAAAATTATTTGTAATTTTGATCCCATATGAGCAATTTGGAACCGACTGCAATTTGCTTTTATGTACTTTGCTATAACTGATTGTTTGGTTACTACTTAACCTACAAAACCAACTCATGAATAGGTTTTCTTAAGACATATATTATTTCTTTTTACAAGATAAAGTTTCAAATATTTTTTTTTTTAATTTTCAATGCTCTACCACAAAATTTACTTTTAATTAAGTTAACTGCAATATACATGTACATTGTACATACGTTTAAAAGTACTAAGCAAAAAGCTAAAGGTAAATTTTATTATCTAACATTTGAATAATTCTACTCTTTATTTTTTTTATTTTTTTAATAAGAATAAGTTTTTTACGAAAAAAAAAATTATTACAAAGTTCATTGAAGTGTGTTCTTAAACCAACTTTAAGTTTAAAGAAATTATTTAAATTATACCACAAACAATTGTGTTCTTTGCTGTGTTCTTTTTTAAACATACTTTTTGATTTGAAAATAGAATTCTATGAAATAGTTTAAGCATACTTTTAGCAATACCACTATAGTTTCCAAGCACTTGTTCACTTTTTTTTTGTGGGTATTCATACATACTTTCTTCTGCACTACTTCAGTTGTTCTTTGTATCATCTAACGATGTTCTCTACGCTATTAACCTAGAAACCTTGCCTGACAGTTGCGAACGTTATAGTGCTTTTTTTCTAAATTTAGCGTAAATACAAAAAATGAATGCTGCAGATACTGCTGCTCTTTCAAACTACCAATAGATAGTTGAATATACTTGATGTACAAATAAAACCGGTAGTATATTGTCAATGGATTTCATTGATTTTAGTTGAGACCATGTGTTTCAAGGAAAAAATATATATCACTTGGGGACAAATTAAAAAGGTGATTGTAAAAAAAAGACTGTTAGGAAATTTAATAGATATACACATAGTTTCATTCTGATATGTATACAAACCAATTGTTATTTTATTTTATAACACCAAGGCACAGGACTAAACACAGCCTACGTTTGGGATACTCTTATGTTATTACATCAAGTTTAATTTTCATAAATATATTATCCAAAAATCAAATGTTTATTTATAATTTAATTTATTACGGCATCAAATTAACTTATGAATTTCTTATGTGTCCTTTTGAAATTAGGTGTGTTGTTCCTAGAAATCGTAAATATAAATTTTAAATTTATTAAATTTATTTGACATTATGTCCATAAACTTTTTAAAGCTGTCCAAGTTTAGTTGCGTTTACTTTAGGCATTATCTGATTATATTAATACATTTTTCGGAAAATAGTATTATTTTGTTTTCTCTTGTGGGACCAGTGATTTAGTTGACATTTCTTGTAGGAAATTAAAAAAAAATCTTTGACATTTTCTTTAAATAATTGTGGTTTGGGTATAATGACTTTGTACTGCTGTTTGTAACTACCAAAAATATTTGACCTAGATCCAACTTTTATTATACCGATCGAATCAGAATCACTATCTGATTCGATTTAACGATGTCCGTCCGTCCGTCCGTCTGTGTGTCCATTAAAGCTTGTAATCAAACTGCAGGTCGCAAATATGAATATATTTCGATGAAATTTGGTATGTAAGTTTTCATCGGCCATGGAATGAACGCTATTGAAATTTGTGAGAATCAGTCCATGTTCAGACCTAGCCCCCATACAAATGACCCCTATGAAATCGACATAAATTGCCATAAGATCCAAATTATCATATAGATCTTACTCAAATTGAGTTTGTATGCGTTTATTACATCCAAAAATGATGCCTATGGGACAACTCTTAGTCATAGGCCCCACATAGAGCTGCTTCCCGATCTTCACTTAAATCTATCAAAAAACAAAAATATTGCACTGATTCTTCTCAAATTTTGTTAGTATATTTTTTTTTGCAAAATACAAGAGACTTTACCAAACATAGTCAGGATCGGTCCATTTTTGGGCCTAGTCCCCATATAGATATATCTTCCGATATGAACTTTTTCATATCTACAGCCAAAAAAATTAATAAAAATCCCATCCAAATTGGGTTTATGCTTATTTTCTATGTCCAGTTAGTTGGGCCTATGAGATAGGGTCTCTAAATGTATGGTATAGGATATCATATAGTCGGTTTAGAGCGACTATAATTTTCTTACTTGTTATTTTTGTATCATTTCATGAAGAAGGCTTCAATATATAATACGGTCAAAGTAAGTGTTACTATATTAACCTAGTACTTTAGACTAGCAGACTCCAGCACTCGAAATTCGGGTGCAAATTCTATGAAATTTTTTATTTTTTCATTTAATAAAGACCCTAAAGTTATGCTTCACAATTCAACTCAGTTTATATGGAGAAAAAAAAACTCAACACAGTAACACCACATTAACAAATTTAATAAAGACACACATAATATTGTATAATTTCATGTATGTGTTAGTAGCAGCTTTAAATGATCATAACTCCAAAGAAATATTCCAGACGATGAAAATCTGTAAAGCTGGGTAACAGTTAAAAAGAAATACCTTTCAAATGATAAATTTTTTGTCAAAATTGGGTTAAACCTGTGAAACTTACATCGGTAACAAAAAATCGCCTAGCCTATTAATATTATAGATTAGATTAAATTAGATTAAGAAGGCTCTACGCGCTGCGACCAAGTTGCTCTTTTTGCCGCCTATGGTTGTCCTAAAGATTAAGGCTCATTATAAATCCAATTACCCTATTACGTATGAGATACCATATTTCCCGGGGGGTGGGGATACAGTGTATCCTCCAAGGGCTAGGGTTCTTTTGTCACTAAGTTTTGGACATTCATTCATTCGCCGAAATTACATGTGTCTGTAACAGACTGACCTTTCATTCGTAGATGATATCTAAAATTACAGTGTCCAGCAAGGAATCCCGTCAAGGTTCTTCAGTCCTTCTTATCAAGGGAAAGCAATATTTCCGATTAAATACTGGATGAAGTTAAAAATCCCTTAGCTTGCCGTTTCCCAGTGTTAGACAATTTGTGATACCCTCCAGTCCTTCTTTTTTCCCCCTTATGCATCTTACTGGAATACCAACGAATGGTTCCGAATTGATGAAACGACGACGGGCCCCTCGATTGGCTAGGCAATCTACCCTTTCGTTGCCCTCGTATCCTTCGTGTCTCGGAATTCAGCATAAAATTAGTCTGTTATATTTGCCTAGTTGGTTGAGTACTACAGTGCCATCCAAAACGATTCTAGATGTCTCGTTATAGGACATAATTGCTTTTAGTGCAATTGTCGGATAGTACTTTTGTCTTTCTTCTAAAATCTTAGTCACGCATACATAAATAGCGAAGACCTTAGCTTGTAAAATAGATGGGTATTTTCCCATGGGTAAGGTACATTGAGAATTGTGACTGAATATGCCTGCGCCCGTATCCCCATTAAATTCATTTGAGCCATCTGTGATTGTTTAAGCCACCCTTCTCTAGTTCCTAGGTCCTACTGGTCCATTAGCTCTGTTCCAATATCACTGTTTTAAATTCCCCGATAAATATCTTTCTTGGCACCATTTTGTGCGTGACTCTTGGTACCTGATCGTTGGTAAAGAGTCTTGCGAATCTCATGTGTTCCTTTAGTTCACCGTCCTTTATACGCTACCAAAATCCTGATGTCGTACGGCACTATGCACGCATATTCGATGAACGAAATATGCAGTGTTGCGATGTTAAGCATGAGGCCGATCACAGCGGTTGGGCACGTTCTGTTCGCCCCACTGATACTAATACCGGCAATGCTGTACACCTTGTTCAGTACTGTCTTAGTATTCGCTTGCTCAACCTTTGACCACTATGTAAGAATAAGTAACCATTGGCTTCATTATTGTTTTAAACGACCAGTAGATCATGT
Organism: Cordilura impudica; assembly: GCA_963682025.1. Lineage (NCBI taxonomy): Eukaryota > Metazoa > Arthropoda > Insecta > Diptera > Scathophagidae > Cordilura > Cordilura impudica. The sequence goes on from OY821517.1 coordinate 20,943,758, forward strand.
GAGGTTTTAAGTCCCGCGTTCTAACAAATAGCATAGTGGCCGTTTTGGTAATTTGATCTAAGTGGTTATTCCATCTTTGTACTTTTACCCTAACTTGGAATTATATATAAAGGTGGAAGTTTTTTGTTTGACTGTCTGTGGGTTTTTGGATAATAGAAGGCTACACATTTGTAACTATCTTCTTGATTTCTTAATATGATTCTTAATATATGTATATGGATAAGGAAAAATAGACTACGTTTTTGATATATATAAAAAAGGGCGTGGCACCTCCCTTATAAAGTAAGTTTTTAGTATCACATATGTCAGGTAGTAAAAAAGTTAGACAACAGAAACATTGTGTGAGTTTATTGGTTATTAGTGTTAGTAGTCGCACAAGAAATGGGACTTGATCGGGTCAGTGGGCGTGGCACATTCAAAACCAATCATATATTTATTATGAACAGTCCGACCCGAAACAGAATATACAAAAAATTTTTAGGAAAAATTCCTTTTGTTTCTCAACCCAATTTCTATTTCATGCGTTACACTTTTCCCAGCGATAGTCAATTGCTTCCGTATCCTATTTATAGGAAGAAATGTTTAGCTCCTTAAAATATCCTTCAACTGCTGATTCTAGCTATTCACTGCTGGAAAATCTTTTGCCATCGAATCATTTATTCAAGTTTGAAAAATAATTCGTTGAAAAATAATTCTGACGAACAAGATGCACGATGAAGCAATTCGAAACTTAGTTAATGGTTTTTGGCTATCGCAATAGTGGACATGTCAGCTGGGGCATTGTCTCAAACAGCACCTTCTTTTTCGTCAAAAGCCGCCCTTATTCTTAATATCATAAACTGAATGCTGCAAAAAGTTGGCATAATACTCGCCGTTGATTGTTTTTTTCCTTTTTGCAGATAATCAAGGAAAATTATTCCACGTGCATCAGAATAAAACAGACGCCTGCAGATGTAACTATGATTGCCTTCTTTGCACATGATTATCCGATTTTGGATCACTGTTTTTTACTGTTTCTTTATCTAGAGTGTGAAGTAGTGGAGCCACAACTCATACATGGTTAGGAATCGATGCAAAAATTCAACATTTTTGGCGTTAAAATTCGCCAAACACTCTATTGAACCATTGTCACGACGCTGTTTTTGTTCTATTGTGAGAAAATACGGCACCCATCTTGCGGACAGCTTTCTCATCTCAAAATTTTCGGTCAATATGGACAACACTTTTTGAAATCCTCATCATTTCAGCTAGCTCACACACTTCCAGCCAACGGTCATCCAATATCATGTTGTGTACTTTCTTAACTGTGGCCACCTCAATTGGGCGACAACTACTGTGTTTGTCTTGGCACCCAATGTTATATAGTAGCAGACTCTCCCAGGGTAGAATCTAGCTCGGCTTTAGTAGTGGTTGGATTAAGACCTCTGAAATAAAGGTTCTGAATTACATAAAGGCAACCAATTTTTTCGTTTTTACAAATTCGCTGAGATCGCTGATGTTTACGGCTCATTGAGACTTCAATCATTTGTTTCAAAAGGTTGCCAATTTTTGCCAAAGTATTTTTTAAACTAGTGGCGCCATCTATACGTCTGGAACCGCCCTCGCATATGTATAAGTGTGATAGCATTTATCTTTAAACTTTATTTGAAAGGACAGCGTCGGACCAGTGCACTGCAGTGGCGGCTGTTAATTAGGTTCGTAGGTTATTAAAGTCTATACTAGAACTAAAGTCAGGGAAGCTAAACCCTTCAGCTTGGCACCTCCAATATACAGCAAAATGCCTGTAGTGATATGGTTCTATGAACCTTGAAATTAAATATGTGCTCATTGTTTATTAATAAGTATAACAGACACAAAAAATGGTGCTATCAAATCATTTGGCGTGACACCTCCAATATTAAGTAAAATATCTAAAGCGTTTCGGTACTGACGAGTGAGTGCACAAGCTAATAAAGTTGGTAGTCGCGGCAACGATGGATGGGATCAGACTGGAGGATCTATATATAGAAAATATTGGAAGGTCAAGCAGATTTGTGGGCTGAAGCTAAACTAAGGCATATTTGTGCGATCGTTGCTAATTAAGGCGCTGACCAGCAAAGGTTAAAATGAGTAAAGAAGAGTAGTGACATCGTGTACTGTGCAAGAAAATATATATAATTTAAAGTGTAGGCGGGTGGTAGAAAGAAAAATTAAAAATTGACCAAGGTGAGTGCCAAGTTAGATTAATGTGAAAATAAAGTGTAACCCTACACCACTACAGTGCCTGTGGGACACGTAACAATATGGTTACATAACAATATGGTTCCACCCTCCACTACATCCCAGGGACAAGCACAACTAAAAAAATAATCTAAAAAAAACACTAAAATACTACAAAACAAAACACAGGTTGAACATTTCGGAAGGGAGACAAGATGGTCTATCTCCCATATCCCCTTCCAACCATGGTCACTTTCTGCCGCACAATTTATACGTGACCCCGTAACCCACACATAGTTTTGCACTTACTACACTTGCCTCATGTCGTCGACCTAACCCTTAAACATCTCCCATAAATAGTTAATATTAATAAATGGTCTACAATTTGAACTGGAGACTTGACACATTATTAGTTATTCCTGAACCAAAAGTGGACCGTATTTTTAGACGACAATCTCCTATACAGCGTGAACATATAATATAATAATTCAGTAATTCTAAGATGGAGGCAGTCTTGATAATGTGTGTATATTCAATAGTTGTTAATGTCATACCAAAGCACGACGTTTATTAGTATTTAAATATAACACACATAAAAACAAGTAAGAAAATTATTGTCGGTCTAGACCGACTATAAGATACCCTATACCATGCGTTTAGAGACCCTATGTCTAGGCCCAACTAACTGGATATAGAAAATAAGCATAAACCAAATTTGAGTGGGATTTTTATTAATTTTTTCGGCTGCAGATATGAAAAAGTTCATATCGGATGCTATATCTATGTATATGGGGACTAGGCCCAAAAATGGACCGATCCTGACCATGTTTTGTAAAGTCTCTTGCATTTTGCAAAAATATATACAAACAAAATTTGAGAAGAATCAGTGCAATATTTTTGTTTTTTGATAGATTTAAGTGAAGATCGGGCAGCAGCTCTATATGGGGCCTATGGCTGAAAGTTGTCCAATAGGGATCATTTTTGGACTTATGATTAATGGATGAAATATATACATACAAAACCAATTTGACTACGATTTGTATAATAATTTGGATCTTATGGCAATATATGTTGATTTCATAGGGGTCATTTGTATGGGGGCTAGGTCTGAACATAGACCGATTCTCACCAATTTCAATAGCTTTCATCCCATTACCAGTAGAAGATTAAATGCCAAATTTCATCACATTATATTCAAATTTGCGACCTGCAGTTTGATTACAAGCTTTACATGGACACACAGACGGACGGACGGACGGACATCGTTAAATCGAATCAGATAGTGATTCTGATTCGATCGGTATAATTAAAGATGGGTGTAGGTCAAATATTTTTGGTTGTTACAAACAGCAGCACAAAGTCATTACACCCAAACCACATAGTGGTATAGGGTATAAATATACGGGGTTCATTAGGGCGTTAATGATTCCTAATTTTTAAAAAACTAAAATTATAATCTAATAATCTCATAATAAATAGCAATTAGAAATTAATCATGTATGTTCCCAGCATTAAATCAAATTAAAGCTCTAATCGTACAAACGATGAAGTTTTATAAAACTGTTTAATAAATCCTTCAAAAGGATAATCCACTCCAAATATATGATTTTCGAAGGTAAAATGTTATACGCCCAAATGTTTTCTGAATCATCTTCGATTAAAAACATTGCATATTAATACACACGAAAATTGAAATTTAGACAAGAGTTGAAATTGAAATATTAGACGCACTTTTTAAGCAAATTTTCCTTCTGATAATGCAGCCCATCACACTTAATCTAAATAATTTAACACAGGTTGGCTAACCTAATCTCAACGAATACTTATAAAGCCTATAAAGTAGTAAAGGCCAAATTAGAAGAAGTTTAAATTTACTACAATAGTATATATATTTTTAACTATTTAGGTATATAACTCAAGCATAACTTTTATGATTAGATTTGTCAAAAAACTGTTCGTGCCAACATTTAATGATCTAAGACGTATATCAAGCCATTATCGCTGGAATAGCTTAAGTGAATATATATATATATATTAGGGCGGGTCGAATTTTTTTCACATAAAGCGTTCAGCAAAAATGAAAACTACAGAAAATTCTAAGAAAGTTTTGCCAAGAAACCATGGTTCTGAAATTAATTCCCAGTTCGCGCACATCGTCTTTAGATCTTGCGGTCATACTTATTAAATTGTACTAAAAAATCTACAGTTTCATAAGAAGCGATCCGAAAAATTATGCTTGGTTTCTTCGATTATAACGAAAGTTTGTGCGTCTGTGCTTATATGTATGCAGAATACAAATATTCCCATCTTTTTTCAAAAATGCTAAAATTGTGAAAATACGTTGGATCGAAAATAAAATTTTTATTTTTTTTTAAATTAAATTTTTTTTGTTGTGCCAGTTACAGACAATGGTTTTTATTCTGATGACTGGGAATCTTTTCTAGTTCCATAAACAAATGTTAAAAAAAAATAAAATTATTTAATAATTTGTTTGTCCAATATTTGAAATGTTTTTTTTAATATTTTTAAAGAATATCCCTGCGTTTTTTTTTTAAATTTTTTTCTAATAAACGGCAATGGTGTCAGTAAGACTTAGTAAAACTTTTATGATGGAAAAATGCCAGAATGGCAAAATTGCGCTATGTCTGGCCTAACTTAAGTTATAGATTTGTTAGGTTTTAAAGTCTTTTTTGGATTCCATGTGTGGTGTTGTATTACGGCTTTCTAGAGTTACGGCCATGATATCGTCTCTATTCTTTGCGATAGCGCGTCGGGAAACTTTTGTCAGAAGCTGGGTCAGGAAGCGGCGGATCATCAGACTCCATAAACTGCAACAAGTGTTCGTATGGAATATTTGCTGAGTATGGAGGCTCAGACAAAACACTGTCACCATCTGGGTCAACCAGATCAAAGTAGTCTGAGCATTCAAAATTTATTGCGTGCTTTTTATCATAAACTCTTTGATTAGTTGGATCGCAAAGTTTATCACGATAACATAATATCTTTTTTATGGCTCTTTCGCGCACATCTTTTCTCTTATCATAAAGCATTGCCAGTAAGATATTTTCAAGATGAGCGAAGTATGAATTATTTTGGATTACAGTATTAACAATTTCTCGTAGCGTTGGTGGTAAATATCGCGTTGACTCTATAAATTTAAAACACAAGAGACTGCCATATACCACTTGTTTGGTAAGACTACCGTACGATTGCTTTTTTTTTTGTTATTTTTTTTTTCTGCTATTACTGCATTTATTGCATGGCATACTGTTATTTTTAACAATTATTTGACATTTTTTAGTAAGTCAAGTTTAAGTCTTACTGACACCATTGCCGATTCTTAGAAAAAAATTAAAAAAAAAAACCCAGGGGTATTCTATAAAACAAATTAAAAAAACATTTAAAATATTAAACAAACAAATTTTTAAAAAATATTTTTTTTTCTTAACATATTTATATATATATTTTTTTATGAAAATCTTTAACTTACATTTATTTGCAACGTGCATGATTATGGCACAATCTTATAATGAACAATTATAAATTTACGGAAAAAGTAATTTTAGTTTAGAAAAAACTGTCTTCTGCAAAATTTCCATTTTGCCGCTGTAGATATTTTTCGCGGTAACAGTCATTCTTGTAGAGAGCTCATAACATCAACTGTCTAAACTTCACACTCTGCTTAATAGAAATTAACTCTTTATATTCCTATTCAAGTTTCAAAACTAGTTTCTACAATTATTTTTCAACAAAATTTGTATTCATGAACTTAATATTATTCCAATTTTATTTACATATTCATAGCAAAAAAAGCATACTTTAAGTGGCTTATAATAAAAATAAAAAAAAAACTAAAGTATAATTCCAAGTGTTTTAAAAATAGTTTTACATAAATTCTAACATAATCTACGAAAATTAGTTGTGCAAACTTATTTCTCTAATAATACTTATTAATAATAATAATAATAACAACAGGAAACTAAAATGTTATATATTTTTAAACATTTTTTTATTTATAAAAATAA